>CAUYQG010038566.1:0-19806 GCA_963574415.1 Tarsius wallacei | reverse complement strand
GAAGGCTGAGGCAGAAGGATCGCCGGAGCCCAGCAGGTCGAGGCTGCGGTGGCCGGGAGCTGCCACTGCACTCCAGTCTGGGCGACAGAGTGAGACTCCAACTCAAAACAAAAAAATAAAATAAAAAATAAAAAAATGTTACAAGAAAAAAGGAAGACATTATGTATTAATAAAAAGTTCAACACAGCAAAAATATATATAATTATAAACATTTATGCACCTAATAACAAACCATCAAAATAATTAAAGCAAAAATTGACAGAATTGAAGGAAGATACAGACAGTTTTATGTCAACAGTTGGAGACTTCAATACTGTACTCTTAAATTGATCCTCAAATTAATGTGGAATTTCAAGGCTCTTGAATAGCAAAACAATCTTGGAAAGAAAAACCAAAGCTGGAGGGCTCACACTTCCTAATTTCAAATTTACTACAAAACCACAGTAATCAAAACAGTGTGGTATTGGCATAAAGACAGACATATGGAAGAATGCAATAGAGTACAGAGTAAAGAGTCCAGAAATAAGCCCTTTCATATATGGTCAATGATTTTCATCAAGGGTACCAAGACCATTCGGTAGGGAATGGAGAGTCTCTTCAACAAGTGATGATAGGAAACCTGGATGTTCACAGGCAAAAGGATGAAGTTGATTCCTAATGACCCCATTTTAACTTCATTATCTCTTTAAAGACCTTATCTCCAAATACAGTCACATTGTGGGGTCCTGGAGATGAGGTCTTCAATGTGGAGATGAGGTCTTCAGTGTGGAGAGGAGGTCTTCAATGTACAGAGTTTGGGAAGAACAACTCAGCCCATAAGAACGTGTATCCATACTCACTTAGCTAGTAGAGCAAGAAAATTTACTCTTTTGTTTAAAGAATTCATGTGGAGAGGATGAGGGGAAAAGGGAACACTTCCTCACTGTTGGTGGGAGTGTAAACTAATACAACCTCTGTGGAAAACAGTTTGACGATTCCTAAAATATCTAAAAATCAACCTTCTGTATGAACCCGTAATTCCCCTACTGGGAATATACCCGGAGGAACTCAAATCACTCTATGAAAAAGATACCTGCACATGTATCACGTTCCCAATAGCAAGAATATGGAACCAACCATGCTGCCCATCAAAAGAAGACCGGATAAAAAAATGTGGTACATTTTCACGACGGAATATTACACAGTCATAAAGATGGACAAAATTATGAACTTCACAGCAGCCTGAATGGACTTAGAGTCTGTAATACTGAGTGATCTATCACGGAAACAAAGAACAGCGTATCACATGTTCTCACTCATAAGAGGACATTGAACAATTATTGTAATACTATAAGAAATGGATTGGCAGTAGCAGGAAACTGCCAGGAGCAGGGGGAGGCAGGTGGGTTTGGCAGAAGTGGGAAACTGCTGGGGGAAGGGGAGCACACCTCATCAACAAGGGTACCTGCATAATGAACATTTGTATACCTAACCCTGAATTGTACCCATCTTTAAATTAAAAAATTAAGGCCAGGCTCGGCGGCTCAGCCTGTAGTCCCAGCACTTTGGGAGGCCGAGAAGAATGGATTGCTTGAGCCTGAGGGTTTGAGACCAGCCCGGGCAACTTGGTGAGACCTCCTCTCTACAATAAATCAAGAATTAGCCGGGGGTGGTAGCGCACACCTGTAGTTCCGGCTACTTGGAAGGCTGAGGCTCAAGGATCGCCGGATCCCAGCAGGTCGAGGCTGCGGTGGCCGGGAGTGTGCCACTGCACTCCAGCCTGGGCGACAGAGTGAGACTCCAACTCAAAAACAAATAAATAAATAAATAAAAATAAAAAATTAAAACAAATAAAATAAAGAAGCCATGTATAGCATATTTTACATGAGATGTAACGAAAACAGTGTAAATGCAGACCTAAATTATGTAAATATTTACAGTGAATTCAAAGCAACCATCATCCTAAGTGAATTGCCACAGAAACAGAAAACTGCACCACGTTCTTCCTCACAAGGGGGAGCTGAGCCCTGAATGCGCATGAGCACAAGGATGGGGACAGCAGACACTGGGACCCTCTAAAGGGAGGAGGGAGGGCGGGGTAAGGGCTGCAGAATTGCCTGCTGTGTGCCATGCCCGCCCCCTGGGTGGCAGGCTCAGTGGGAGCCCAAACCTCCCCATCATGCCAGGTACTCATGGAACAGACCTGCACATGCACCCCTTGCATCTAAAAAAAAAAAGTCAACTACACAAATAAATAAAAACTTCCCTGTAGGTTCTTCACGATACGTGGCTCCCTTTACACCAAAGGGAAACTGTCGTCTTCTAAAGATGAGAGGATGGGCTGGAAGGAAAAATCAAGAACTGGAGTAAAGTCCTATTATCACAGCCTTTCCTCATGGATGAGCTTATTTCAGGAAGGAGATGACAGTTGAATTGCAGTTAGGATGGAGCCTAAAATTGTATTATATAAAGCTCTTGGTTGGAAATAACTCCGTAAGAGGCAAATTATTTTGATTTTGATTACATTAAAATTATAAGATTTTATTTCCACTTGAAAGCATGCTGGTGGCTATACTATATCAAGCACAAGTGTTTTTATGTTAATTGTGGCAACGTTTTGTTGTCATTGTTCTGATTGTTAGAGATACCCCCTACCTCTGGGTAGGTGGTGGTATCTCTATAGAAGAGATAAAATTCATAATGACATAACGCCCCCACAAAAACAGGCAGGAACGCTCACTTCTTGGCAGTTGTTTTATTTTATTTTATTTTTTGTCTTTTTGAGTCAAAGTATCCCTCTGTTGCCCAGGCTGGAGTGTAGCCTCATGGCAGCCTTGATCTCCTGGGCTCAGGTGATCCATCCACTTCAGCTTTCTGAGTAGCTCAGACTACAGGAGCACACCGTTACACCTGGTAAATTATTTATTTTTTTGTAAAGACGAGATTTCTCTATGTTGCCCAGGCTGGTCTCCAACTCTTGCACTCAAGCAATCCTCCTGTCTCAGCCTCCCAAAGTGCTAGGATTACAGGTGTGAGCCACCGCTCTTGGTTGACAGTCGTGTTGTTTGCACGATAAGAGATTACTTGTATGCCAGGCTTTAAAACAGTTTTATTTCCATTTTGTTCATTGTATATTTTTCTTCTGATCCTAATCAGTGTTGGGTGATCTCTGCTTTCCTGCTGGAAATGTCCTCATGTGTCTGATTTCTGACCATGTTTACGGCACTTCCCATCCTGCATTATAGTATGACCTGATCATTTATTACCTGAATGTGAGCCCCACAAAGGCAAGGGTTTTGTTCTGTCCACTTGTGTTCACAGGGCCCCGAGAGTCCTGCATGATAAGAGAAGGTACTTAACAATGTAAGTTAGTCAAATGAATTTATGTGAATAAATGAATAGTTCCTGCTCCTAGGAATAACCATTTCATTATTTTGTGTATTTTTTTTGTTTGTTTTTTGAGTTGGAGTCTCACTCCATCGCCCAGGCTGGAGTCCAGTGGCACACTCATGGCCATCCCAGTTCAACCTGCTGGGCTCAGGTGACCCTTCCACCTCAGTCTTCCAAGTAGCTGAAACTACAGACACATGCTACCACGCCCGGCTAATTTTTGATTTATTGTAGAGATGACATTTTGCCAAGTTGCCCAGGTTGGTCTCCAAACTGTATGCTCAGGCAATCCACTTGCCTTGGCGTCCCAAAGTGCTGGGATTACAGGCTGAGCCACCGAGCCCGGCTGTGTATTCGTTTTTAGAAATTTTTTTTTAATATTTGAGAGTTGTGTACATGTGAGGATTTACTACATAAGTAGATGTGTGCAGGTGAGGTTTGGGCTTCTAGTGAGCCCTTTCGCCCCCTGGTAGTAGACATGGCACCCAGTGGATGGTTGTCCCTTACCCCACCTCCTTCCCTCCCTCCAATAGCAATGCCCAGTGTCAAGTGGTTTCACCTTTGTGCTTGTGTACCCAATGTTTAGGGCCTGCTTATGAGTGGGAACATGTGGTATTCAGTTTTTTGTTTCTGTGATAGTTTACTTAGAATGATGATCTCCAGCTGTATCCATGTTGCTACAAAGGACATGGTTTCTATCCTGTATATGTACCACATTTTCTTTTTTCTTTTTTTTAGAAAGTGGTATTTACTGAGAGGACAGAAAAGCTCCCACTGTGGGAGGGAACCTGAGGAATTTACCCCACATTTTCTTTATTCAGTCCACTTTTGGTGGTCACCTGGGTTGGTTTCATGTTTTTGTGCTTATGAATAGTGTTGCAGTAAACTTAGGTGTACAGGTAGGTGTCTTTGTGGTAGAGTGATTTATATTCCTCTGGGTATATTCCCAGAAGTGGGATTGCTGCATCATATAGAATCTCAATTTTTAGGTCTTTGAGAAAATGCCACACTTCTTTCCACAAAGGTTTAACCAGCGTACATTTCCACTAACAGTGTAGAAGCATTCCCTTTTCTCCACAGTCTTGCCAACATCTGTTGCTTTTTGATTTTTCAATGATAGCCATCCTGACTGGTGTGAGGTGGCATCTTATTGTAGTTTGCATTCCTCTGATGATTAGTGAAGCTAAGCATTTTTTCATATGTTTGCTTGGCTACTTGGATGTCTTTCTTAGAGAAGTGACTGTTCATGTCCTTTCCCCACTTTTTAATGGGGTTATTTGTTTTTTTCATGTCAATTCATTTGCGTTCCTTGTAGAACCTGGTTGTTAGGCCTTTGTTGGATGCATAGCTTTCAACTGTTTTTCCCCCATTTTGTGGGTTGTCTCTTTACTTTCTTGATGGTTTATTCTGCTGTGCAAAAACTTTTTTGCTTGATAAGATCCACCTGTTAATCTTCTTCTGCTACATTTGTTTTTGAGGACTTGACCATAAATTCATAGCCTACTCTGATGTTCAGGAGGGTGTTCCCTAAGTTTTCTTTTAAGATTCTTATAGTTTGAGGTTTCACATTTATGTTCCTGATCCATTTTGAGTAATTTTTGCATATGGTGATAGGTAGGAACTCAGTTTCATTTTGCTGCTTGTGGTGAGCCAGTTTTCCCAGCACCATTTGCTGAGTATGGTTTACTTTCTCCAATGTTTGTTTTTGTTGACTTTATTGAAGATGAGTTGTTTGAAGGTTCATGGTTTTATTTTTGAATTCTCTGTCCTGTTCCGTTGGTCTAAGTGTCTATTTTTGTACCAGTACGTTGATGTCTTGATTACTGTATCCTTGTAGTAAAGTTTGAGGTCTGGATGTATGATGTCTCCAACTTTGTACTTGTCACTGAGGATTGCTTCCATATGAATTTCTGTATTGTCTTTTCTAAGTCTCTGAAAAACAATGCTGGTAATTTGATAGGGATTGCATTGAATCTATAGATTGCCTTGGGAAGAATGGACATCTCAATTATATCGATTCTTCCAATCCACGAGCATGGGTGTTCTTTGATTTGTTTGTGTCATCTTTGATTTCTCGGAGCAGTGTTTTGTATTTCTCATTGTAAAGGTTTCATTTCTGTGGTTAGGTAAACGCCAAGGTATTTTTTTTGGGGGGGGGGGTGACTATTGTGAATTAGATTGTTTTTTTTTACTTGGTTCTCAGTCTGCTTGTTATTGGTGTATGAAAATGCAGCTGAGTTGTGTACACTGATTTTTTATCTCGAGACTTTACCAAAGTTGTTTATCAGTACAAAGAGGTGTTTGACAGACTCTCTAGGGATTTCTAGATATAGAATTATGTCGTCCACCAAGGGGGATGATTTAACTTCCTCTTTTCCTATTTGGATACTCCTAATTTCTTTCTCCTGCCTGATTGCTCTGGCTAGGACTTCTGGTACTATGTTAAATAGGAGGGGTGAGAGTGGGCGTCTTTGTCTTGTTTCAGTTTTTAGGAGAAATGCTTTCAGCTTCTGCTCATTAAGCACAATGTTGGCTTCAAGTTTGTCATAGATGGCTCTTATCATTTTGAGGAATCTTTCTTCCATGTCTAGGTGTTCAAAGGTTTTTTAATTAAGAAGGGATATTGTATTTTATCAAGTGTTTTTTCTGCATTTAATGAGAAAATTATGTGGTTCTTGGTTTTACACTTGCTTATGTGATAGATTATGTTTGTTGATTTACATATTTTGTACCAGGCTTACATCCCAGGAATGAAGCCCACCTGGTCATAATGGAGAATCCTTGAAATGTGCTGTTGGATGCAATTTGCTAGAATATTATTGAGAATTTTTGCATCTATGCTCATCAGGGAAATTTGTCTGTAGTTTTTTTCCTTGTTGAGTCTTTGCCATTTTGGGTATCAGGATGATAGTGGCCTTATAGAATGAGCTGGGGAGAATTCCTTCCTTCTTGATAGTCCAGAATAATTTTTTTTTTTTTTTTTGAGTTGGAGTCTCGCTCCGTCGCCCAGACTGGAGTGCAGTGGCCGCTTCCGGCCACTGCAGCCTCGACCTGCTGGGCTCCGGCGATCCTTCCGCCTCAGCCTTCTGAGTAGCTGGAACTACAGGCACGCGCTACCACGCCCAGCTGATTTTTTGATTTATGGTAGAGATGAGGTTTCGCCTGCCCAGGCGGGTCTCGAACCCGCGGGCTCAAGCAATCCACTCACCTCAGCCTCCCAAAGGCGAGGGATTACAGGCTGAGCCACCGAGCCCGGCTAAATATATTTTAAGCTTTCTTACTTCCTTGGGTAAAACACAGCCAGGAAAAGGCATTTAATGGGTTGGAAAAGGGAGCACGTAGGAATGGAAAAAGGGGCGTGTAATCTCCCCACACCCACTGACACCTTCTCTGCCCTCTAGATGTCACCTGAAGTGCTGGTGACAGATTAACAATTGCCGGTCTGATCATCTCAGACCTCTGATTTACATCACTCTTGGGTAGGGGTCAGAGTGTTAAACATGGATCCCAAGATCCTGTCTGATAGGGTTTTACCACTTTCTCTGTTTTGTCTCGTGTCCCTCCTCCCCTCAGCTCTGGCCGCAGTCTCACACTGTGTACATGCACGTGGCCACATTGTAAGTTCTAAGAGCATTCGCGTTTGTTCTTCCGCCAGCCAAGAGCCCTCTATTCCCCCCACCTCCAATCCTTGGCTTCCTCCTACTTAACCTTTTATATCACACAAATCTTTCCTGGTGCTCCTAGCTACTGAGAGTCCCTGCAGTCCTCCTTCCTAACACTAAAAATTGAAATTATTTGCAAATAGATCTTTTCCCCACAACGCTGCCTGTGTTCTTTGCCACTGAATCTCATAAGCCTAGAATGTATTAGGCTGTTGAAAGAAGGAAATGAAAAGAAAGAACACATTTGATGGTTAATATTAGACATTTTAATGTGGCAAAAATTATTAATCTTTCTGTGTGCTCTTTATAGCTCATTTAAGAAGCTATTTTCTACCCTTAATGTTATAAAGGTATTCATCTCTACTTTCTTCTAATAATTTTAATGATTTGTACTTCACATTAAGCCCTTGATTGATGTGTAATTGATTTTGTATATGGTATGAAAAAAATGGATACTTTTTCTCTATATGCATATATTTTTCCAGAACCATCTATTGAAGAGTTCACTTTTTCTCCATTGACTTTCAGTGCCACCTTAGTCAACAATAAGATTTTCCTATTCCTGTGAGACTGTTTCTGGGTTCACTATTGAATTTTATTCATCTAATTCTGCCTCAGCATCTCATTGTCTTAGCTTTTATCACTTCATTATATGTCTTGGCTTCTGGTAAAGCAAGCCCTCTCTGTTCTTTATAATTATCTTGGCTATTTGCTCTTTCATATATATTCTAAACCCAGCTTGTTTGAATTTTTCTTAAAATCGCATTGTAAATATGATGATAGATGCCCCATACATAAACATGATGATTATCCATAAACATGGTATGACTCTTATTATGGGTTGAATTGTGTCCCCAAAGAAAGCCATGTCAAAATGTTAGCCTCTAGTACCACAGATTGTGACCTTATTTGGAAAAAGAGCCATTGCAGAGATAATTCATTCAGATGAGATCATACTGGAGCAAGATAGGTCCTTAATCCAAAATGACTAGTGCCCATTTAAAAAGAGGATACGAAGCCATAAAAAAAGAGGGCCACATGGTGGTAGGGATTCGAGACATGCGACCGCCAGACAACGAACTCCAAGGATTGCCTGCCACCAATGTAAACTAGACAAGAAAGGATTCTATGAAGCGTCTCAGAGGAAGCATGGCCCTGCTGACATCTTGAACTGGGGACTGTGAGAGAATAAATTTCTATTGTTTGAAATCACCCATGCATGCTACACTGTTATGGTATCCCTAGAAATGAAAACAACTCCCCGTAAAACAAATCATTTCTAATAAATGTTAATAATGTTGTGTAGTTTTCTCTATAAAGGTTCTGCACATTTTGTGTTGCATTTATTTCTACATGACTTTTTTGTTTTTTGAATCAGAGTCTCACTCTGTCTCCTAGGCTGGAGTGTAATGGCATGTTCATGATTACGGCAGCCTCAACCTGCTGGGCCCAGGCGAACCTTCCACCTCAGCCTTCTAAGTAGCTGGAACTACAGGCATGCACCACCATGCCCAGCTAACTTTTATTATTTATTGTAGAGATGAAGTCTTGCCACGTTGCCCAGGCTAGTCTCAAACCCCTGGGTTCAGGCAATCCTCTGACCTCTGCCTCTTAAAGTGCTGGGATTACAGGAGTAACCCAGTGCACTGGGTCTTCTACGTGACTTTTACTTACTTTTGCTGTATTGAAAATCAATTGACTTTAGCCTATTAATCACCTATCAAAAAATTTACTTAAATCTTTTATTAATTCTAATAATTTGTTAGTTGTGTGGAGAGGGTTTCTGTGAACACAACGATGTCGCTAAAAATCACAATAGATTTTTCTGTTTTTGCAAATCTTAAAACATTTCTTTCGTGTTCTTCTCTAATTGCACAGGCTAGGGCTTCCAGCACTACGCTGATGGAAGCATCAATCATATCTTTGTTTTCTTTATGGTTTCAAAAGAAATTTCCTTCACGGTGTCACATGATTATTTGTAGGTTTGCTGCTGCTACTGTTATCGTTATTTGTAGAAATGTATTTTCTTCGATTCTGGCATAACAGGTTTTATTATAACTAGATGCTAAGTTGTGTGAAATATTTTTTTTACAAATATAAAAATGACCAGTTATTCTACTTTAATCCAGCCTTGTGAATATTTAAAGTAATAGATTTCCTGACATTGGCCAAATTTGCATTCCTGGAATAAATTCAACTTGATCATTGGAAGATTTATTTGCTAATATTTTGTTCAGAATTTTTATATATTTTTATGAGTAAATTTAGCCTGTAATATTCTAGTTTTAGAAAATTAATTGATAAATGCACCCTCTTTTGTTATCTTAAATATTTTGGAGCAATCTGTCAATTTCTTAAAATTTGGTAGGTCTTACCTCATATTTTCTTGAAACAAGATTGTTTTTACCATTGACTATTTTTTATTTATTTATTTATTTATTTATTTTGAGTTGGAGTCCCACTCTGTCGCCCAGACTGGAGTGCAGTGGCCGCTCCCGGCCACCGCAGCCTCGACCTGCTGGGCTCCGGCGATCCTTCCGCCTCAGCCTTCCGAGTAGCTGGAGCTACAGGCACGCACTGCCACGCCCGGCTAGTTTTTGATTTATTGTAGAGATGAGGTCTCGCTTGCCCAGGCGGGTCTTGAACCCGCGGGCTCAGGCAATCCACTCACCTCAGCCTCCCAAAGGTGCGGGATTACAGGCTGAGCCACCGAGCCTGGCTCATTGACTATTTTTTAAACGGTTGTAGAGAAATTCAGATTTTCTGTTTTTTCAGAGTCCTTTTTGGAAATAATCTTACAGGACTTTATTCTCATTCCATTTTTTGTCTTTCATAGTTAAGAATTTCCTGATTTCTGTTACGATTGCTTCTTTAGCCTGTGAGGGATTTAGACCTTCTACATAATTTCCAAACATAAGGAGCTATTCTAGTTATCTTTGTGTTATTTATCTTTAAATTGTTGCCATGTGTTCTGAATGATAAACATCACTCCCATGTAATTAAGACTTTTATGGTCTAGTATATGGTCAATTTTTTGTAAATGTTCTATACATAGTTGAAAAAGTAATTTTAATAGTTTATATGCAAATATTAGTGTTAAACATGTATATGTATATCACTCATGATCAAAACAACTGATTAACTGACATGTTTAAATCTGCTGTCTTAACTTGTTTAATTTGTCTGTTGATTGGCACTATGGTTAATATCTCTTTGTATGTCTATCAATTTTAGCATTTAATATTTTAAGTGTATGTAATAAGACCATACTATTTAAAATTTAACTGTTGTCAATGCATAGTGACTCCCCACTGATGCTTCTTACCTTAGAGTTTATTTAAACTCATGTTAATATGGATATTCCAAGTTTTGTGGGGTTTTTTTCCTATTAGTTACTATTCTTCTGTAACTAAATTTTTTCCCCATCTTATCACATTTTTTCTGTATCCTTGGGTTACATGTGGAACTTTTTTAAAAGTCATAAAAAATTACTTTTTTAAAAACATCTTGGCAATCTTTGTTTTTTAACTAGAAATGTACTATGCTCAAATGTGACTTCTCATATGTTTGGATTTATTCAGTGGTAGATTTGATTCATCAAAAATTCTGTTTTCTGGCTAGGCATGGTAGCTCACACCTGTAACCCCAGCACTTTGGGATGCCAAGGTGGGAGGATTGCTTGAGCCCAAGAGTTTGAGACTAGCCTGGACAACTCATGTTAACAAAGTGAGACATTGTCCTTACCAAAAAAAAAAAAAAAAACAACAACCAAAAAAGTAGCCAGGGGTGGTGGGGCATGCCTGTAGTCCTAGCTACTTGGGAGGCTAAGGTGGAAGGATCGCCTGAACTCAGGAGATCAAGGCTGCCGTGAGCCGTGATCATGCCACTACACTCCAGCCCAGGCGACACAGTTAAGACCCCAACTCAAAAAAAAAATTCTGTTTCCCATACCTGAAGAAGGATTCTCTGAAGAGTATATAGCCCCACCTACCTGATGGAGGGATCATGTTATTTGCCAGGAGAAGGCAGGAGAAGAGAAGTGTGTATTTGCAATGATTTGCCACTCTTCCCTTTCCTGTGCTACAAGACCTGGCAATGTTCACAACAGGGGCTGCTCTGTGAGCCTGGGACTGAAATGAACTCATAAATGTGGACAATGAGCAAGAAATAAACATTTGTTATTGCGACTCAGTGGGATATGCATTGGGTGATTTATCACCCCAGCACAGCCTGGCCTACTGACTAAGACATTTGCATTTTTCTCTTGTTCTCTCTTTGAAGGTTACTTTTCTGACAGTTGCAGTTTTGTTAACCTGTCTTGCCTTCCTTCAGTTGTTTTTGATTGTTTTTCTCCATATCTCCTTGTTCTCCTGAATTGATATCGAAATTATATACTTTGTGGCTATACTTTCAGTGACTGCTCTAGAAATTTTAGCATGCATATTTAACTTCACAATGTCTACATTTATCAACATCTGAATAATACAAGAAACTTAGTATGCTCTCATTACCATTCCTCCACTCCCAATTTATATAAAACTCTTGTTTAATGCCATCTAGAATTGTTTTTTGTTGAGTCAGGTTCTGTCTTACTCTGTCACCCAGGCTGGAGTGCAGTGGCACTATCCCAGCTCACCTCAGCGGGTAGCCTCAACCTCTTGGGCTCAGGAAATCATTCCACCTCAGCTGGGACTACAAGTGTGCTTCACCATAGAGATGAGGTCTCGCTATGTTGACCATACTGCTCCTGAACTCCTGGCTCAAGCAATCTTCCCTTCTCAGCCTCCCAAGGTGCTAAGATTACAGGTGTGAGCCACTGTGTCCAGCTGCATATTGAATTGTTAACCCATAGATTAGACATTCTCGGCACTGATTTAACGAGTGATTATCTCACTTTATCCTGACGTTTAACATTTCTCTTTGCTCAGCATTTCTTCTTACATCTCCTACCTCTTTCCTGTTCCTAGTATACTAAATGGTTTCCATCATAAATTGGTATTGAAATTTGTTAAATTCTCTTTCTGTATTAATTGATATGATTATTGATTTTTGTCCTTTATATTGTTAATATGATGGATCATATTAATTTTCAAGTGTTGAACCAGCCTTGCATTCATGGAATAAACCCCACTTGGTTGTGATGTTTTATTCTTTTCATATATGGTTGCATTTGTTTCACTAATCATTTGTTAAGGATTTTTGCATCTATGTTCCATAAAAATGTTGGCCTGTGGTTTCCTTTTTCTGTAATTTCTTTGTCTACTTTGGGTATTAAAGTAAGCCTGGCAACATAAGATGAGTTGGAATGCATTTCCTCTGGTTCTATTTTCTGGAAGAAATTATAAAATTTGTGTCATTCCTTTAATGTTTGGAAGAAACCACCAGTGAAACCCTCTGGTCATGAAGATTGATGTTTTGGAAAGTTTTTAGCTATGAATTCACTTTCTTTAATAGTTACAGATTATTTTATCTTGAGTGAGTTTGGGTATTTCGTGGTTTTTGAAGAACTGGTCCATTTCATCTAAGTCATTTATATGTGTAGTGTTGTTTGTTATATTCCTTTATTAGACTTTTAAGCTCTGTGGGTGCTTAGTAATTTTAAAATGTGATTATCTTCCTTTCTACCTGTTTTGCCTTAAGACCAAACAGGAAGTTACCCTAACATCTCCCTCTGTGACCAGGATTTTTTTTTTCTAGTTATGACATAAAGGAGGTAATCTTTTAGTGGTTTCTGATTGATGGAGGGTCTCATCTTTTTTCCTTTCTGCCTGGTCCCTGAGCATGTGACCCATTAAAACCCAGGCTAGAGGCTACCAGTGACTGAGAAACACACCCAGAGAAAACACAAGCTCACTCACCCCATGGGTTCACGTTATTTTGTTTCTAGTCTCCAAAGAATTTTCTGATTGTCTTGGCAGTTCATCCGTGCATTAAAAAAGAGATTTGGAGGTTTATTTATTAGAATAGTCTATCCAAAATTCTAAAGTATGCCATTCTAGAATTTCTCCAAAACCTTAATCTACCATATCTCTAATAGCAACAATGAGATAGCAATTTATTTTCTAGACTGGGAAAAAAAATTGACATGTAAAAATATTAGATGTGACTGAGGAAAACCTGGACATTGATGTGTGAGGACTACAATTTGGCAGTATGTAGTGAAGTGTTTAAAACCACACATCCAGCCAGGCTTGGTGGCTCAGCCTATAATCCTTCGCCTGGGGAGGCTGAGGTGAGTGGATTGCCTGAGCCCACGGGTTCGAGACCCGCCTGGGCAACCTGGCGAGACCTCATCTCTACAATAAATCAAAAATCAGCCGGGCATGGTAGCGCGCGCCTGTAGTTCCAGCTACTTGGAAGGCTGAGGTGGAAGGATCGCCGGAGCCCAGCAGGCCGAGGCTGTGATGGCCGGGAGCGGCCACTGCACTCCAGTCTGGGCGACAGAGTGAGACTCCAACTCAAAAAAAAACAACAACAAAAAAAAAAAACCACACATCCTATGACATAGTAACTGCATTTCTCATCCCAGAATAACTCCTACAGAAGTGAACAAGTATAGTTATGACAGCCTAGTTTGTAACCATGAAATTTACAGAATACTGAAATGTTTATTAATAGTGGTAAAGATTAAGTAAATTAAGGCACATATTTATTGTGGAATATTCTAAATATACTAACATAGACAGCTCTTAAAATTTCTTGTGAGTATTAATGGAGGCAGTGCAACTAAGTGCTTAGCACAAACTATGTTTTTGATACATGTCAGAAACTCTTATTTTATTAGGTGCTCCTTGTCGTTCCCTTCTTTCTGACTTACAGAAGTGGTATTGGCACTCACTGAATCAATCAATCAGTCTCCCTCTCGCTTTCTCAAAAAAAAAAGTAAAATTGTCAAGGAAGTATGGAACACAAGATGTAGCAGACACACCTTTTTTATGCTCTATTTTATTTGACCTCTTCATTCACTAATCAGTTAGGAGCACTTTTTGATTTTTGACTTTGAAAGAAAACCACATATAGATATTTTCAAAAAATATATACCAATTGAGTCACGTATCTGAGTTGCATCCAGCACCTTTCTTTTAACAAAAATGTTTCCTCTTTAACATTTGGTTAAACATAAAATTTCCACAAGCTTGACCAGATTAAATGACAGTTCTTTGTAAATGATAAGTAACTAGGGCATTTTTTTTTCCTTCCTACAGAACCCATCTTTGGAACTCATATAAGCTTACTCTGATCAAAGCAAAAGCTATAAAGGATTAGAGAGGAAGAAACATTAGGCTTTAGTTCACACATGAGTGCAGAGTCAAGATCTCCTGATTGTATAACTCTTCACAGGGAAAATCATTAATTCCCTGAATACAAGTTTCCTTTCTTTGTTTAAACTTGGAATTCCAACAGGTTAAAGTAGATGATCCAGAGACATCTTGTTAACATACCTGCAAATTCATTCTAACCATACTTGCATGGTCACAAAATCCAGAATGTCTTATTGAAACATTTTCCTGATAGAGTTAATACAGGTTTTACCTAAAGTAGAGTATTTGTGTTAAGATTTCAGGTCCCCCCACACACTATTGCACAGGCCTATTTTATCATTTCATAAGAAATGAAAGTGTAATATGTTTGTGGTTCCTACAATACCTTCCAGACCTTTATTTGATAGTAGTCATAACTGTGCATTCCAAACTAATGTCACACTGTTCTTCATTCATTATCCCTGTCAAATGGAGTAGATGAAATCCTCATCTTCCAGAAGAACAGGGAGAAATTTAACCCTGTGGCATCCGGGGCCCAAAAAAAGGGAGGGTAGAGTTTATGTGGCTTGAACTCAAGGACAAGTTATTCACCATCATATCCACCCTCGGAGGACACCATCATGTCCATTTTAGAGGGAACTACCTGGAGGAACCAAGTTTTTCGTGGTCCTCCCCAGTCCTCAAATAGAGAACTTCAGTGTGCCAAGTTGTTGACATTTCCCACTATCAGAAAAGATAACTCACCAGAATCAATTAGCCCAATCAAAAGAGCCTGGTCCAGCAATATCTGAGGTATAGGGAAGTAAACATCTCAATTTCTGCCATCATGTATCTTAAAATAAAATAGAAATGTGAGCTCTAAATCACCTACATGCCCAGATGGCACGGCTCAGATAATAAACAGCAAGAACTCAGGGAAGGTAGGGGCAGTGAAAGCTGAAGTGGTGTGACAAGATTTTATGGAGAAAGTGTCTAGACATGCCTGGAAGAAAAACATGGACTTTTAAATGGCCCCCACCTTGCTCCCTACCATCTGTGCTGCAAACCACAGCCATCCTGGTTGTAGCAAACATCGGGTGTGACTCCCTAATACCCATTACTTCCATCCCTTGTTGAAGAAATAAATCTCATCTCAAGAGTAGCACTGACTGAGACACAATTATTGAAAATAAATCATAAGAAGATTCCCTGAGTCTTAAAGGAAAAGCAAAACAACAAAATTTCTCTCTTGTCCAAAATAAGTAAGTATACAGCATGCTAAGAAACTGACACAGTGGCTGATGCTTGTATTCCTAGCACTTTGGTAGACTGGGGTGGAAGATTGCTTGAGACCAGCCTGGGCAATATAGTAAAACTTAGTCTCCACAAAAAAAAAAAATCTAAAAATTAGCCTGGCGTGAGGGTGTGCACCTATAGGGAGGTTGAGGTGGGAGGATCACCTGAGCCTAGGAGGTTGAAGCTGCAGTGAGCTATGATTGTCACACAGCCTGGAAAACAGAGTGAGTCCCCAGGTCAAAAGAGAAAAGGAAGCTAGCCTGAGGATGAGGCCAACACTATGCAGGACAGAAAAAAACCTGAGTTCCTGACAACATTTCTAAGTCACTGAATTAAACAACTCTGGACCACATGTGCCTATGGACTCTGAATATCTGAGTGAGTCTATTCTCTTCTGTTCGTTTTGTTCTGTTGTGTCCCGTTCCATCCCACTCCACTTTTTTTGCTTAAAAAAAAAATTCTGGTTGACACCTACTACACTTATTTCATAAATGAGTCATAGCCTGCAATTTGGAAAACACTGGGCTGTAGTTTTCAAACTCCAAAGACATAAAAGAGTGAATCTATAACTGGGCATAGGGCTCAAATCAGCCCTTCTCAAAAATATACTTTCTCTAAATTCTCCCACCTCACTTTAAATATTTGTGTGGACATTACAAGTTACTGTATTAAGCAATTTTATCAAATCAAAGGAAAGTTCCTTTCCTAAAGTAAAAACTGATGTTCCGAGATGTCGTGTGTTGATTCTCTGACTCTGGACTCTGTTTCCACATCCAGGATACTCTCTTCCTTAGTCGGAAGTACAGGCAAATGGGACAAAATCCAAGGTCCTTCGCAGAGTTGACACAGCCTTTGGGACCAAGCCCCTCATGATGACGGTCAGGGGAACACTGGAAAACCAGAAAGATCCCAGACTTAAAACTGTAGAGACTAAGAGGCCACTGAAGGATTCTATGCATGAAAGTTACATGCTGAAATCAGCACATAGGTAAGAAATGCCTGGGAGTTAGACCGTGAAATCTGGGCTTTTGGAAATTTAGTTTGTCAAGGGAGGAGGATTGGGTGATTAGAAAAGAAAAAAAAAAGTGGAAGATTGGGGATTGCAGGCAGACATTTCTTTTAAAAAAAAAAAAAAAAGCAACTGCATGATTGCAAAACTGAGAGATGAGGCCTGGGCTAGGGTAGATGGGAGAGACTGTCGCCCAGCTTTCTGGCACTCATGTATAAAAGTAATCGATTCAAATAAAATAATAGGCAGAGATATACTGGATATTCCTGCAGGACATGGGAAAGGCCCTCAAAGCCAAATCAAATTAGGAATGAGAGAAGTCCCTCAGTATGTTTACCCTGAAGAAAGGAAATCTTAACGGGAAGAAAAATATTTTCAAATTTTAGATGACTCTTGGGGCTGGATACATTTAGTAGATATTACAGAAGGATTAATATTCAATGCTAGAAAAATATTCTTATTATAGTTATTTCACAATCAAAAAGAACAGCAAGATATAACACGAAAAAGAGCAATACCTGTCTTTCCATACCTGTCTCCTGTCTTTTCTAGTGTGGAGTGATTAATACATTCTTGCTCTGAGATAACCGCTATGACATCTGAATTACATTTCACACACAATATTCTTCTGTGCTCTAAGGAAGTCAACTGCACACCCCACCACTTACCTGACACACCAAGAATTGAACGCTGCATCAGCTAACTCCGGCCTAATAAGGCATGATGTTCTCTACATGAATGATCAATGACATAGCTATTGCTACACTATCAACCTCCTCTCTTCTATTAAAATTTATTAAACAAAATTAAAACTTCTTTTCTCTTCTATTAAAACTTCTTCAGTAGTGACTATTGAAGGGACAGAGTTCTCTGCCATTGATGATGTTCAAGGCTGACATTTATCTGGGTGGGTTTATACCACAGAAAAATGTTGAGTTGGATTCCAAAGGCAACCAGAGAGCAGGAACTGTATCTGTGTCCCACAGGCCTTGATGTGGCAGATACTTAAACACTGTTGGTTAAATTAGGTATGCCCAAAGTTCTTTCCAGTGTATTATTCGAGTCTGTTAACCTTAAGAGGAGACAGAGATGTAAGAGTGAAGATACACTGTGCGGGGGAGGAGGGGAGACAGTCTGCTTTTAGACAGCATATAATTGATATGGGAACTTGGAAAAGACTTTGAAATGTTTCAAGATAAAATTACTATAGACCACGTCCCATGACCAGTTCAATAGTTCTTATCCTAATTAGGCTATTACTAGATGCTGTAACAAATAAGCCCTGAAATGTCAATAACTTGACACAACAACAGTTGATTCTTGCAGATGTAAGAGGCAACACAAGTGGTCCTGGTGCATAGCTGCTCTCCTCCATCAAGGGATTCAGGGACCTAGACTCCTTCCATCTCACAGTCCTGGATTCTCTTAAGGCCTCAGAGTCACTTGATTCAGACAGCAGGCATGGAAAAGGGCTTGTAGATACATAAATGCAAAGACTTTATGGGCCAAGTTTACACACCGTGCATATTTGTTCTGCTGCCATGGAGAGTTGTCAGTCACATGGCCACACCTAACGTCAGGGAGGCTGAGAGCTATGGTCTAACTGGCATAAAGATAAGCAGAACAAGTTTGGTGGACAGCTAGTAGCCTTTTCCATGATATTCATGTGCACCTTTTATCCCACACATAAATCACATTCAATTCCTTCCAGAGAGAGGCACCCCAAAGCACCACTTGTCTTAGCAAATACTGCAAAAATTAAATTTAAGAAAATTCAAGCTAGATCAAGTGGCTGATGATGTGTTAATAAACTTTGCAGTGAGCTCAATGCAACATTGAGAAAACTGCCAAAGTCACATTCCAGGAGTGTATTATTTTCCAAGCAAGGGAGCTTATGACCTTGGCAGCTGGCATTCTGAAGCCAATGGCTGCGTTGAATAATGTTTTCAGTTCTTCCTTTGAACACTGAAAGGGGTGGTATCTCATCCAGCAACTGAGATGATGCATTCTAGTTTTTCAACAACGCATTATTTAAAAGGTTCTTTAATACCTAGCCAACGTTTCCCTCTGCTTGGCATCAAGCCAAAGCATTTTGCTCATGCCTGTCAGTGGGCACAGCCTGTCACACCAATAAAAAGAACAGCAAGATATAACACGAAAAAGAGCAATACCTGTCTTTCCATACCTGCCTCTTGTCTTTTCTCGTGTGGAGTGATTGATGCATTCTTGCTCTGAGATAACCGCCATGACATCTGAATTACATTTCACAGAGCAATATTCTTCCGCATTCTAAGGAAGTCGACTGCACACCCCACCACTTACCTGACACACCAAGAGGTGAACGCTGTATCAGCTAACTCAAGCCTAATAAGGCATGATGTTCTCTACATGAATGATCAATGGCATAACCATTGCTACACTATCAACCTCCTCTCTTCTATTATAACTTCTTTATGTCCCTTTGTTCTTTGTTTTGGAGTCTTTCTTTCATTCACTGACCTACTGAACGTTTAAATTTTTTTAATTAACCCTAAAGGGTTTATCAAACTGACGAGCTTCTGCAAAACTAAAGAAGCCATCAAGAGAGGAGAGAGACAGCCCACAGAATGGGAAAAAATATTTGCCAGCTGTATATCTGACAAAGGCCTAACATCTAGGATCTACAAGGAACTCAAACATACCGAAAGGAAAAAAACAAACAGCCCCTTTAAAAAGTGGGCAAAAGACATAAATAGATACTTCTCAAAAGAAGATATATGGGCAGCCAACAGACACATGAAAAAGTGCTGAGCCTCACTCATCATCAGAGAAATGCAAATCAAAACCACATCGAGATACCACCTCACCCCAGTAAGAATGGCCATCATTAATAAAACAAACAACAACAGATGCTGGCGAGGATGCATGAAAAAAGGATCGCTTCTACACTGCTGGTGGGAATGCAAACTACTGCAACCTCTTTGGAAGACAGTGTGGCGATTCCTGAGAGAACTAGAAATTGACCTTTCATATGACTCAGCAATTCCCCTATTGGGACTATACCCAGAGGAACTCAAATCATTCTACAAAAAAGATACCTGCACACGCATGTTTGTTGCAGCTCTATTCACAATAGCAAAAACATGGAACCAACCATGTTGCCCATCGAAGCTGGACTGGATAAAAAACTGTGGTACATACACACAATGGAATATTATGCAGCCATAAAGAAGGACAAACATATGGACTT
>CAUYQG010038565.1:0-41592 GCA_963574415.1 Tarsius wallacei | reverse complement strand
TGCTGCCTTTAGGATTTTTTTCTTTTATACCTACTTTGTGTAAGTGAATTATTATGTATCTAGGAGTGGGTCTTCTTATTTGATGCCTTGCAGGAGTTCTCTCTATCTCTTGCATTAGAATTGTCATGTCTCTGATGAGATGCGGGAAGCTTTCTTGAATGACCTCTTGGAATGTTTGTTCTAGGCTGCTCTCATTCACCGTATCTGTTTCAGGGATACCTATCAGCCTTAGATTTGGTCTCTTAATATAGTCACACATCTCCTGAAGTCTTCATTCCATATTTTTAAGTTTCCTTTTTATGTTTGTAACAGAATGGATTAGTTCCAGATTTTGATCTTCAAGTTCTTAGATTCTTTCTTCTGCCGGGTTAATTCTGCTTTCCATGCTTGATAGTTTATTATTTATTTCATTTACTGTATTCTTTATAATTTGCATCTCAGTCATTAGTTCTTTCATGTTTTCATCTTGCTTTACTTGGTTCTTGCTCATCTTTTTCATCCATTCCTTAATCTCTGTACTTGTAGACTGAGGCCAGTCAATCTTGTTGCTCTTCACTGTTTGAGTTCCAAAGTCTGTATACTCATGGACTATCCTTTTTGGACTTTGTGTGGTGGCTGTGGTTCTTCTTTGATTTTTCTTCATTTGTGATGGGTTTTTCTTTTTTCTTCACTTTTATTGCTCAGTGAGAAAGGGAATAGTTTTCACTTCTTTTTGCTAACCATATATTCTCCCATTAATAAACTCTCTGGACTAGTTCAGTTTTGGGAGCTGGGTTGGAGAAGGGGAACTATGTTCCTCCCTTACAGATTTGAGATTTGAATGAGGTGTGTTACAGGCTGCTAAGATCCAAACACTGTCTGATAATCACAAGGTTTGCTGATTGTTGTGTGGGCCCCCAGGAGTCTACTTCCCACCACCTTACAGTATGTCCATACAATGGCAATGTATGTATCTCCCCTGGGTACAAAATTGCATGAAGAAAGAGAACAAAGTTAATAAAGAGAGAATATGGAGGGGATGACAATAGAGAGAACAGAGAGAAGGAAAAACATGCAAACTGGCAAACAGGGAAACAAGCCGAGAGAGAGAGAAAAAGAAAGAGGGAGAGAAAACCAAACAAAACAGTAACAAAAACAAAACAAAATGAAAAAAACAAAAACAAAAACAAAGAAAGGAGAAAACAAACAACACATAAACAAACAAAAACCCCAAATAAACTAAAACCAATAATATGAGGAAATTTTCACACTCATATATAGCCTTTTTGGACAGAAAGAAGGAGGAGAAGGGGTAAAAACAGAACGAAATGCCCACTCCCAAAAAGCTATATTTAAAAAAAATATATAGGTAGTCATGCAGTTACAAAAAATAAAATAATAATAATTTTTAAAAAACAAAAACAACAACAACAATATTATGTAATTTTTTACCACCCTCTTTCAGCAGTTTCAAGACTTCAGGTTTCTTGTAGGAATAACCCAAGCACTGCTTCTCTTAGCTAGTGGCAGACGACAAGGGTTTTTGGGGGGGAGGTGCTCTCAACTTTTAAATCGGTCCCCCCTGTTCACCTCTTGCATTAGTGGAGAGGCTGGAAGGTGTCCCCAGCTGATCCGTCTATGTTTAGCCCTCTCCATGTATGCTAATCCTAACACTACCTGCCTGAGTCACATGTCTCATAAATCACTGGGGAAAGGGTGTAGGGTCACTTTAAAACTCACCCCTACTCTTCCACTGTGAGCGAGATTGGGTTCTTAGGTTTCAGTTCAGACTGCAAATGCTTCAAATCTAACCCCGTTTGCCCCATGGAGTTGGGGTAAGACTGCAAACTGCTCCCAGCTGACCTGATTATGTTCAGGACTCTCCGTGTGTGTTGCTCAGAAAGTTGCCCACCTGTGTCACATGTCTAGCAGATCACTGGGAAAAAGGTTGCTGGGTCACTTTAGAACTTACCGTCATTTTGCTGTCATCTGGGGCTGGGTTCTTTGGCAGGACAGCCAGCAGACGGCCAATGCTTCCATTGGGGATGGGCATCTGGGTCTGGTGCTCTGGTCAGATTATTCTGGCATATTTTCTCACAGTTCGCGTTGCTGGTGTCTGACCTGGGAGGAAGGCTGCAGCGGCAGGCCGCATCTGTTGCAGGTGATCTTCACCATGTTAATCCTTTTTGTTTGTTTGTTTTTCTTTCCGGGTGCTGCCTAGAGATGGTACCTACTTCTGGGCTGAAGAGCATGCTGAGGTCCAAGCAGCTGCCTAAGCAAGAGATCTCGGACCTCTCCTTTCCACGTCTCCACTCAATCATTCACACAACTTTTGCTGACACCCTAGGGTGAATACTGGTCTCTTCACCCTTTCATTTATGCGGAGACTCATGCACTCCGACCTCCTCTGTCACCATCTTGGAATCGGTTTGAATTACTTTAAATGTGCCTTGAAATTTTTTGTAACACTCCTCACTATAGATTCCAGGCATTCAATCCAAGACAGCATTCAGTTGTTAGTCTCCTTCATAGGCAAATTCCATTCTGAAAAATCATCAAGCCAGTGATGAAAAAAAAAAAAAAAATGTGAGAACCTACAGCCTGTAGTAGTCCCTGAATTAGTGCTTATTTTTTGTTTTCCTTATGGAAAGGTAGCACATTTAGGAATTTTCTCCATGAAATTGTGGTTTTGTATATGTCTGTATATGCCCATGTCCTCTTGTAACTATTATAGAATCATTTAGCAAAGACTCCTTATCTATGTGTTGTTTTCATTGTCTGATGTTGGGTTTATTTATAGTTACTTGAGTTTTAAATTATATTCAATCTATTAAAATTACAAATCTGAAAACTTTTTTCAAGCTCTTAAGTTTAACACAAATCTCTCATATGTCTATTTGCGGTACTAGCAATTTTATTTAAACTAGTAAAAATCATTTTGGACTGATGTTTTATTAACAGAAGTGCATTCTTTTAAACAATTGCTCCTTTTAATAAATTTATCTGAAGTCATCTTAAATTTTAAAACTTCACTCATAAATGTAGCATATTTAATTTTCTCTTTTAGCAATTCAAATGACTGGTAGAGTAGACTTATAACCCAAATAAACAAAGCCTTTGAAGCATCTCAGCAACTTCTATAAGTCACATTTTGAAAACAACCAAAAATTTTTATATTAAAAATGCAAATCTATAAAATATTGTGAATGTATTTTCTTATAAATCTTAAGATAAAATTATGAGATCCTCTTAAACACAATAAATACTTAAGACAAAAAAATTAATGTTATTCACTGTGCATTTGATTTACTTCATTATCTTTGTTAAAATCTTTGTCATTCTGGGGTTGGATGTCATTTATTCATTAAAGGGATTTAACAGTGATAGTGTCTTCTGGTTGAAGTCTTTAGACTAGGATCTATGACTCGATGGTACCTTAATTCCACGGTTTTCCCAAGATAAACTGACATGATGGGCCCTCCATGTTTCTGTCAATAAATTATTCTAAGTCTACACTCCACAACAGAGTAATAATTTCAAAGTGTTGATCACATCAAACTTGCATATAATACTTTTAATGTTAACCACACAAAGACACATTTGACAACACTTTTTGAAGAAGTTTCCAAATTACAAGATAAATAAATCCAAAAAGATGAAACCAGATATATAAAAAAGAGTGTTCAAGTAACTTAGTAAACCTTATGACTGCATAAAAAAGGAAGAAAGAAAAGATAAAATAAATCTCATAAAATTCCAATTTAAATTTTTAGACCGCATTAATATCAGAGAGGTAAGAGAGTGCTAAGGTGCATGCCATGATCAGGATTATATTTAAAAATTGTAAATAGAAGAAATATTGGGTCAGGATATCAAGAAAATCAATGAAAGTAAATTTGATACATAATTTTAAAACTAGAAACATAAAATTTAATGATTCAAAAGAAAATAGGAAAAGAAAGTAAATTAATAAATACAAAAAATAAAAATAGCAAAGTGTTAGTAAAAAGCAGTAGTATAACTAATAACAATATAATGTTGAATCTGTCTATTAAAAGCTCACTTCTTTTAAGTTTTATAAAAATTAAAAGTTCCAACGATATATTTTTTAAAATACTTAAAATGATCTAGAATGTGTGAGAAAAGGTATACGAAACGATATCCTGAAAAAACTCACCAAAGCTAAGCAAAAATAACAAAATCAAAGTTTGTGAAATAGAATTCAAGGCAGAACATATATCAGTGACAAATGTGGGCGTTATATGAGCAGTTTCCAAGGGGTGGGAGGAATGATGGCAATGATCTGTATGTTGACTGTAGTAGTGGTTACATGCATATACACTTTATCAAAGGTCATTAAGCTGTACATTGAAAATTAATACCTTTTATTTATTTAAATTATATATCAGTATCACTGAAAATTATTGCAGCAGAACATAAAACACCTGAATGAAATAAAAGCGTATATTTCCAGTTGTGCTAGTTAAGTCCCTAGGCTGGCATTGTTGGATTTATGAACAAATTGGACATATGAATGCACTCTTGGAACAGAACTCATTTGTATGTGGAGGACTTACTGTATTAATACGTCAAAAAAAACTGATGTTGGTAAGGTTGTAGACAAAAGGGAACACTCATACACTGTTGGTGGAAATGTAAACTAGTTCAATCCCTGTGGAAAGAAGTTTGGAGATCTCCCAAAGCATTAAAAATATAGTTACCATTTGACCTAGCAATAGCATCATGGTTATATAGTCAAAGGAACATAAATCATTTTACCAAAAAGATACCTGCACTCATGTTTATCACAGCCCTATTTACAGTAGCAAAGACATAAAACTACCCCACGTGCTCAACAATGGTGTATTGGATAAAGAATATATATATATATATATACACACACACACAATGTCAGAGTAACAATATATATTGTCTAACAAGGTGCTTGTAAATAGACTCGGATAGATAAAGAGCAATTTCCAGAGTCTACCTTTTTTGTGCCCCAAATAACCATGCTTATCCTCCTTTTCACACATAGTACTCCTACTACCCTTAAGGAAAAGAACCACAGATTCTCATCCAAGTACTTGATAAAAATTATTTATATTTGTAAATAAACTACTAACAATAAAAACTTTAAAATTTTACCTCTCAGATTCTTCAAAGTAAAGCATCTGCTACTTGGAATCACCATATTATTAACATAATATGTTTTATCTTATTTTCACTATATTTAAACTATTTTCTGTAACTATATCTTTATTATGTTATTTAAAATGAAATTAATACAGACAATTAAATGGTTGAAAATAATTTTGGCAGCAAAATGTATGATAGATATGTATATATATGTATCTATATTCTCATTTGCCTACGTTTGGACTGGAGAGATATTGGAAATCATATAATTAAGTCTATTCTCTATGTATAGATTATGGAATGATATAATTATTTCCCAAAATTCTATATAAGTTAATGGCAATTTAGCACTTGGAATTCAATATTCCTAATTGTTGTCCAATGCTCTTTATCCTAAACTCAAAATCATCCTTTAAAACACAGATATCAATCCATTGTCTGATATCCCAAAGAGCAGCATGAGAACCATGAAGATTCATCAATTTAGTTTTTGTTTCCACTACTACTTCTTGTGTTTATAAGTGGTTTTCAGAAATTAAGGTCAATATAATTTGCATGATCAACAGGAAATAAAATTTTCTTTGTAACTCCATATCCATATCCATAAATGCAATTTTGTCCAGGTTTGGAGTTATTTATTTCCCTGTTTTAGTTTTTACAGCAATAGAGGATTCTTGGCCATTTTCATGAGCTGATCCTCTATGAAAGTCCCTTTGTAGTGACTTGGTAATTAATTATGCTATTTAATAATAGAAATTAATGGCTTTAATAATTACCAGGGTAAGAGAGAGACTGAAGTAAAAGATACAAAATGCAGGTGTTACAAAATGTCAAACATTCTTCCTAGGAAAAAGGGATTGTCATAGATTATATGGTGATAATCATTATGGCTTTGAGAGGTTTACAAATCTCTGAAACTCTGGGCTGCCAACTTTTTCTGTAAGAGAAAAAAACAATGTTAGTATCGTGTATTTTTAATCAGACAGACAGTTAACACCTTTGCTCTGCCACCAACTAGACATGGGATCTTGAGTAGCATGCCTGAGACTTCCTGTCCTCATTCCTAGGGTTGATATAATACCATCTACTTCAAGCGTGTAGTGAGAATTAAAAGAATGTAAAGCATTTACTAGAGTGCCTGTCACCATTTGTGTCCATTAAATTATACTAATTGAATTAACAGCAAAGATGTGATCCCCCTGCCATCAATTCAGATATGTTTCCTGGAAAGGAGTCTTCAACCAGATATATTGAAGAAGAAAAAGGAGTATAGGAATGGCAGTTCTCTGAAGTTCATGCCCATCACCCAGTCCTTCCTTCAGGTGGGATGAGGCTAACAAGGGCAGACAGGTGGACAGAAGCCAAAGACACAAGACCTGGAATTATTCAGCTGAAGACCTGAATGTCAGTTGACTCTGACTACCTTTTTTGGAAAAAAGCAATCTTCCTAAGCTTTTGACCCACCATTTTCCTGTCCACATTAGATGACCTTTTCTAGGCCTAACTTCCCCACCCCCTGAATTGTCTGATGTCCATCTGCCCTCGATGGGGTATATTCAGCTCACAGTTCTTAGTATCCAGACCTAGCGGCTCCAGATACAACTTGAACACAGGAAATCAACTTTAGTAATTAGAGTGTATTGTCACAACCAAGTCCCAGGTTTATATCCTGATTCCAGATCTATCTTATTTAATTGCTGTTCTAGGTCCAGGTTTTAGCAATGACAACCTTCATGATGGCCACTCTTGCTCTTTGTCTAGTACTCAGAAACAGTGTTCAACAATGAGCTTTGGAATCAAACATATATGAAATTACACTGCGCTTTACAGTCTAACCGTTTTGTTCGTCTGTATTACTTTACCATAATAGGCTTGGAATCAAAATATCTACTTCAGTGTGTTTTTAAGGGTTTAGGGTATTGAATATAAGCTACTTGGTATATTGAAGCTGTTCAATAAATATAAGTAACCAATAACCCACACATGTGTGACTTTTCATTTCTTTCTGCAATGTTACACCTGTCTGCTGGAAAGTCCATAATCACTTTTGACAATCTGATGTCAAATTTGGCCTATCCTGTTTTCTCTGTCGCTGCGGCCCAACTCCCTGGCTTCCCTCTGTCATCTGAAAGTGAGCCTCCTTCTTCTCAGATGACCTCCCCTGCTGACCCCTTTTCTACCTGACTGTGTCACAAAATAAGTACAAGATCTTTCCTTGGATATGTCACAAGTACCATAAGGCTATTTACTTTTGTTTTATTTTTATTTTCCTTTCTTTCAAAGATCTCTGTATTCTTAACAGAGTATTCAGCCTTGTGTGTATTGGCACACTCATCAATTTCTCTTAGGGTTTGGGAATTGAATTATAATGTGGCTATCCAAAGTATTTAGACACATTTCCTAAGGTAGAAGGTGTTTATTAATAGTGTTCTTTTTTGATAATCAGGTACAGTTTAGCAAACAAGAATATTCTAGATTTCAGTACTGGCACAAGTTTTTCACCTCTTCCTGTATCGATGTCCTTTGATGTAATTTGGAGTTCCTCCCATGAAAATGGAGCATGCTTCCCTACCCTTTGATTTGGACTGTGTCTTATGACTTGCTTTGATCTGTAGGATGAGGAGAAGTGATGGGGGTCAATTTCAAGCTGAGACTTTAAGAAGGTCTGTGTGTTTCCACTTACTCCTTCCCGCTTCTGCCATCACCATATGAATACGCCTGGGCTGGTCTGCTGGTCTCAGGAGAATGATTAAAAACACCTGGAGGATCACTGCGTTGGCAGAGGTGCCCAGCTGTTCCAGTACCAGCACAGACATCTTCCAGTCAACCTGCCAAAACACAAGCAACAGTCCTACATGATGATGCAGTCTTCAGCCACTTGTTCCTAGAATGACTTATTTTATAGCAAACATTAACTGAGAGAAAGGGGCGGGGGGATAGAGGGAGGGAGAATAGTGTAGAGGCATTTTGTACAATTTGCATTTATTTTTATTGACATCAATTTGTAAATGAGATAGGATTTGGTAAGTCAAGATAAAAATATTGGATTCTGATGGTCCTTTATAAATGAAATGATTTTCCCAAATAGTTGAGTCTTTCTGTGATTTCCACTGTCTTTTCTATTCTCGTTTCTTTCCACATGTATCTTCTATCATACTTTGTTTCATGAACACAACAAATAAACATAAGTTGGAGATGTGTCTTCAGAACAGAATGAGTTCTTAAAGGGCTCTTCTGAAAAACTGATGTTTTGCAAAATGTCCACCTGATTGAAGAGCTGAGAAAAAAATACATGGATGAGTCTGGTATTCACTGCCTATCTCTATATAATGTGTTTGTGATTGTAGAACAATAAAGAAAATTGCTAAATCTGCAATTTTATTTAGTGCACAGTCTTTTCCTGAGGTTTCAGTGCTATCCAGACTTCAGCATTTTGTAAGAACACATAGGACACATTCAAACTGAATTCTAAATAACCAAAAGCTACTTGATCAGAAGAATTCAATTTACAATAAGATTCGCCACTTCAAAGTCAATTCCATCCCTTTTATTGTCTAGAGGCTGTAGAATGAATCATTTTCTGTGAATTGCAGTAAATTCATATACTGGGTACTTACAGAATTGCAATTACTAAGATACAGAATCTGAAACAGTCACCACTAGAACCACAGCTTCCCTCCATGCTACTGGTATGATCTCAAAATTGTTATTTTTTTTATTTTAAATTTGTACACTCAAATTTGTAGAGACTTTCTCCCTCATTCATCAAAATTCAGCTCCATTACATACTTTCTCATACTTGTATATGATATTACTTTCCACATTTATGTAACCTATAACATTTCTGACCTGCAGGCGCTACAACAAACTTGTTCTTGTTATGTAAACCATGGCATCGGTGTTGTATGTTTTAGCAGAATTTAGCTGGCAGTCCCTGAGGAACAAACAACTTCCCTACAAACTCCCCACCATATCCTGTTCACAGGCTTTGCTGCAAACCAGGGGGCATAAAAGAAAGGTAGAAAATTCATAATTGAACAAAAAACCCTGACTTGACAGGAATTACCTGTCTTGATGCTTATTAAATTCCAAGTAATTGGGTAAAATGTCTATTGTGATATACATTAATTTTAATTATAGAAAAATTAATATTTTGTGCTTGGCTTTAGTGCTTGAGAATGCTATACACTACACTCATGATTCCAATAATAGCCAGTAATCAATGCTATTAAATTGAAATGCACATGCTGGTAAGGCAGCATAGAAGAGAGAGTGAGTGGAAAATGATCAGGGAACACTTTGTATTGAAAATGAGTGGAAATTCTTCAAATAAAGATGTGGGCTGAGAAGAGTCAAAGCAGAGCAAGTAGCATGAACATGTGCACAGAAGAAGGAGAGTCACATCTTCTGAAAATAACTAGTAATTTTGAATAGCTGTATAGAAATTGTTCCCTTTCAATTTCCTCCTATTTCATTCCTTTCTTATTTCCATGGGAGGAATTGGAGCAAGAGCTGTCTCTTGTAATTTTTCTCTCATAATTTAAAATAATGCACTTTTAGCCGGGCTCGGTGGCTCAGCCTGTAATCTCATGCTTTGGGAGGCCGAGGTGAGTGGATTGCCAGAGCCCGCGGGTTTGAGACCCGCCTGGGCAACTTAGCAAGACCTCATCTCTACAATAAATCAAAAATTAGCCGGGCGTGGTAGCACACGCCTGTAATTCCAGCTACTTGGAAGGCTGAGGCGGAAGCATCGCCGGAGCCCAGCAGGTTGATGCTGCAGTGGCCGGGAGCGGCCACTGCACTTCAGGTTGGGTGACAGAGTGAGACTCCAACTCAAAATAAATAAATAAATAAATAAATAAATAAATAAATAAATAAATAAAATAATGCACTTTTAAAGGTGGTGAAAAAATATTATTCTGGAAAATCTAAGCCTCATATTGTTAGAACAGTATCCAACATACCTGTAGCCACAAAATGAGTTATGCTCTATCTTAGGATGGCAAGGAACCATTTTAAAAAGTAAAACTTTAAAAAATGTTCATTAACTAAAAATAATAATAACATACCTATTATTGAAAAATGTAAATAACAAATTCTAGTCAAAAATAAATATTTTTCAAATATTAAAAAATGGGAAAAATTGTTTTTTTTAACATTTTTACAGATCTGGAATGTCTAACTTTATAGACTATTGTTGGATTTTCATATATGCTTTGTTTTTCTTGTGATACAATATTTTGCTTCGAGTATTACAAAATCTAGGTTCATACAATATGTACAAAGGAAGGAGCATTTTAATAGTCTTTTCAGATAATTATGAATATTCTTTTCTAAAACCACATCTACATTTGGCAAATGGTTGTTTCTTACAGGTTATTTGCAACACAGAATCTGCAACCATGTCAAAAAACATTTCATGCTTTGTTATGTGAAAATTCGCTGGCCTATCTTTCATGTTGAATAGATCTTTGCCCATGCTTGATTTTGGAGCATAATGTACTAGTCATTGGAATGCATTGGCTTATACATATCTTCCAAGTGTTAGCTTATGTCATTGCATAATGTCAAAAAGCACATGCATGAATAGCACCCTCATTCTTATCAAAAAAGTCTTTTAATATTGGGAAGCTATAAAGTTCAGGGTGGAAGATTCAAACTGTATTGCAAAATCCTAATTTTGACTTCAGAGCTCAAATTTTATTATCTGCAGCAAATACTGTAATTTGTTTTCTTGAAATATCATATTCCCTTAATTCACTTTTGAAAAAATGTCTCCCAAATGCTCCAGTTTAATGATTCATATTTTTCTGTTGTCATCATGTTTTCTAAAGTAAAAGTTGTATTCCATATAAAATGTAGATAGTTTAACTTGTAACTTAAATCATTGCCCAAATGTTTTCCTTGAGACAACTCTTATATTCAGTATGCAGCAGAAGTGCTTTATATATACTTTTCATTTCATCACGTAGAGTGATATAAAGCATGTCCATATGGTCAAGATTTAGTAAAATTAATAATTGCAGCTTTTTATCAAGGACATTCTTGATGAAACTGGCTCTTTTTTTGTGAATGTGTGTAGAATAGAATGCAACAACGGTTAGTACAGTTTGCTGTCACTGATCTGTGCAAGGCACCAGCAAATTGATCACTATTATTTTGTAGTGCAAATATCAGTATAATGAAAACGAAAAAATAAATTTAGTGGTATTCTAAAAAAAAAATTGACCTTATGGAACCCCTGAAGGTGTCTCATGAGTCCCCTGTGGTCTGTTGACCACACTTTGAGAACTTCTGGCGTGAGGAGTAAATGTCAAAGATTTTGGAGTTAATGCAATGATAGGTGAAAAAATGAAACTCTAATTCTCACTAGAAACAAGTTAATTTAATAGTGGATTTTTGGAGGTTAAGGCTTACTATTTGTGCCTTACCCAGCGGATCCCAAACTGAGCTATGTATCAGCATCTCCTCAGAAATTTTTTGAGCAGTAAAAGGATGTAGAAAGCTAGGATTCTCTCGTGATTTAAGTTCAAAATCTAGTGTACAATATTGAAATGTATATTTTTATCATGTCCCTAGTGATGCTGTTTAGCCATGTCATGAGCTATATTTGGAAGCCCTTAGATCAATGTGGTCATGGGAAGCTCGCCGATATGTTATCCTGGGGGCACTCATGAATGTAACTAGAATATCCAAGATGCCAGCGTGGTTTGTCCCTTGTTTCTAATGACCATGGAGACCACAAACAAACCACTTACCAGAGAACCAATAGCAGAGAACTAATTTCAAACTTAAGCTATAGTTAGAGAATTTTCAAGTGGAAAGATTAAGGAGAGGAGAATTTTTTTTTTCTTGTTATAATGTAAATTTCCAATTAGACTCTAACACTCTTTTAAATCTTTTGAATCATGTGTTTTTGAATAATTTCATATTTGTGTAAGCTTTAAAAAACGCTTCTAAAATTTAATAAGAATTAGAGTTTTTAATAAAAATTTATAAGTGGTAAAAATAATATTTCAACATAATAAAAGGAATGGCCATGTTACATACTGGCAAACAAGTGACAGATCATAATAAGGTTAAGATAATTGGGAAAGAAATTATATGAGTGACATTCAAGGATAGAGAAGGGCTTCTCTGAGCAAAAGCTTATTTGTAAAACTATAAGACCAAGAAAAGAAAGAGCTAAAACCAAGGGTCTCATGGTTACTCCCTTACATACCAAGTTTGCAAGGGATCCCATGATATTGACATGGAACACCAAGTGTGTGTTGAGAGGAGTCTGGTCCTTTTATACCAGCTGGGTACTTGTGCTTCTGTGTCCTTACATGCCTAGAGAGGATAGGCAGAGTTAACTCATTGGAAAGGTTAAAGGAAATAATGGACATAAAGCCTTTAGCACAGTGCCTCGCTTATAGTAAACTTTGAATATGTTTTGGCTGATATTAAAGTAGTGTGACTGTGGCTGTTTACCTACATAGTTATGAGCTTTTTATGTTGAGGAAATCAACTCGTCTTTTCTTTTCTTTTTTTTTTTAAATCAGAGTCTCACTCCATTGCCCAGGCTGGAGTGCAGAGGCACACTCACGGTCACCCCAGCATCGACCAGCTGGGCTCAGGTAACCCTTCTACCTCAGCCTTCCAAGTAGCTGGAACTACAAGCGTGCACTATCATGCCTGGCTAATTTTTGGATTTATTGTAGAGATGAGGTCTCACCAAGTTTCCCAGGCTGGTCTCAAACCCTTGGGCTCAGGCAATCCTCTCGCCTTGGCCTCCCAAAGTGCTGGGATGACAGGCTTGAGCCACCACACCCTGCATCTCATCTTTTGATTATTCCCAATAAAGATTTATTGCATTGATTGAATAAATTAAAGTGTTATAAACTTAAATTTTTTGAGTGATTTTTTTGAAAGGGTAAAGGCCAAAAAAAAAAAAAAAGCCCTAGCATAGGATGTATTCCTGACATAAATGACAGAAAACTTGAAACGTAGCCAAGTAGGAGAAGCCAACACAACACAACATTCTTAAAAGTAGCCTACTTTATAGTTTTGTGATTTGAGTTTGTTTTTCTCTAATTTTTAGGAAAAATTTATTCTGAAGATCTTTAACCTGACTAACACTCAGAACCAGGGTAGAGAATCTACAGATGCCACTCTCCAAAGGAAGGGAATTTTTTGAATGTTTGCTAGAATTCACAAGTGAGATCATCCTTGTGTTTTCTTTTGGGGGGAATTTTTAATTACTAATTCATTCCCTTTAATTAATATTGCTCTATTTAGATTTTCTATTTTGTCCTCAGTCAGTTTTGTTAGTATGTATCTCTAGGAATTTGGATATTTCATCTAAGATATATAATTTGTTGGCATACAGTTGTTCATAGAATTTTCTTATTTTTTTGTCTGGAAGGTTGGTATTAATGTTCTCTCTTTCATTCCTGACTTTATTAATTTAAATTTCCTCTTTAGGGCAGGCATGGTGTCTCACACCTGTTTTGGAGGCCAAGGTGGGTGGATCTCTTGAAACCAGGAACTTGAGACCAGCCTAGGAAACTTGCTGCTACAAAAACATAAAAATAAAGAAATCTTCTCTCCTTTATCTTGATCAAGATAGCTAAAGCTTTGTCAATTTTTCTGATTTTTCCAAGAAACCAATTTTGGCTCTTGTGAACTTTTTTATTGTTTCATTCTTTCTGCTTACCCTGCTTGCCTTAGGTTTAATTTGCTTTTCTTCCATCATTTTAGGGTGGAATGTTCAATTATTGATTTGAGATCTTTTTTCTTTTATAAGTATTTACGTCTCTACATCTTTATCGTAAGCACTGTTTTAGTTGCATCCCCTAAATTCTGGTACATTGTATCTTCAGTTTCATTTATTCCAAAGTAGCTTCTATTTCTTTGTTGTTGTTGTTCTTTTGTCCCATTGTTTATTTAGAAGAGTCTAATTTCTTTATATTTTTTATTTTTTTCAAATTTCCTTCTGCTGATTTCTAATTTTATTTCATTAAAAATTAGATAACATATTTTAAAACTTTTAAAACATATTGAAGATTTTCTTATGCGTTAACATCTAGCGTAGCCTCAAGAACTTTCCCTGTGCACTTGAGAAGAATGTATATGCTGTTGTTTTGGGGTGGAGTCTTCTACTGATGTCTATTAGATCTACTTAAATTTAGTTTGTTTAACTCTTTTATATCCTTGTTTAACTTCTGTCTAGTTTTTTCCTCTTTTCCTGAAGGCAGTTTATTAAAGTCTCCAACTATGATTATTAAATTCTCTACCTCTTCCTGTAATTCTGCTTCTCTTGGAGTATCTTTTGTATCACAAGAGCAGGATGCTGGATGCCGGCTGTTGTCTCTAGTCCTCCATGCTTGCCTCTCCTAACTGTGCGTCCCAGTGATCTTAGCCAGCTGAGCCTGAGTAGAATGTCTGCCCTGTTAGTGTGGGCTGGTTGGAAAAGGGAAGCCTGACCTCACATCTGAACTTTCCTGGAATTTAGCCTCTGCAACATGGAACTAGACTGGGACTGGGAATGCTACCACCTGACCTTCTTTGTCATGGGAATTGAGGGAGAGAACCTGATCTTTGTGTTCATACTGGCCTCAAGTAATGCTTCTGGTTCACTGAGACGGTGGTGTGGATGTCCTGTAGGAAGCAGGCCATGGCTCAAATACCAGAAACTTTCACTGTTCTCAGTGAAATTTAGTATATTTTTCTGATTTTTTTTTCATTTGCCCCATGTCCTTAAGACAATTTCCCAAGATGGTAAAGTGTGTATTTTAAAAATGTTGTTTACAGGTTATGATTACTCCACTGGAAATTAGGTCCCTGGAGGAAGCTTCTCCTGCCACTGAGCTGCACATTGACCTCCTGGCATAGTCTTCCATGTTTTCATATGTTAAGACAGATGATCAGGCAACATCAGCACTGTTTCCTTCTCCTCTTCCTACTCACCAGGAGTAAATAGAAAGATGAAGAAGAAGTATTTATGACTAATATTACTAGCCATAGTAGTGAGTAATGTGGTGGACCAGGAATTGTGCTAATGACTCCAGTAATCCCATGATTCCTCGTTCTTGTGCGCTGGGACCTGTTGTTCTTCCCTGACTTCAGTTGTTGTGGAAGCTAGTCTCTCCAATGTCATTTTAAGAATGTGTATCATTCTTATTTTAAATCCATTTTCAAATTATTTTATTGCTTCTGTTTTTAGAGAGTGAATTCTCCCATTTAGTGGATAGGTTTATTTTGTTCCCTCTTGTTAGCTTTCTGTGTGTGGTTATGTTTAAAACAGTATATTGTGTAGCTATCTCTCTTTCTCACTCTCATATCAACTTTTCCCATGAAGTCCCAAATCTTGTGCATGTCTTACCTGTTTCGACTTAGACTTATATGCAATTCAGAAATGCCTCTGCATGCAATATTTTAGTTTAGACACCTGATGGAGGTGCAGCTTGACCTGGTTGCAGTGAGTGTGACTCTTCACAACAAGCAGGCAGCTCAGTAACTACCACTCTGGTACAGGCACAACTACTGCCAGCCTTGATTTACCACCCATTCCACCAGTGAGCTGAATACAGGTGCAACTCATCTGGGAGACACATAAATCAACTTTTGTTGAATTCTTGGCCACCACTGGCCAGTCCTTGTTGCTCCACTTAAGGTCAAATAATTCCAGAGCTTCAGACCAATGGGTTTACATTCTTTCCTAAGTTGGGAAGATGTGTATAACTTTGTTGTTGTTTTTGAATATATCCATACATACATGTTCATATACAAACATACACAAACACACACAAACACACAAAAGGACTGACAATTAAGTTTGTGAACTCATCCTAGAAAAAGTGCTACGTACATCATTGCTGAATACCACTACAGTCACCTTTGAAGTACTCCCCTTAGGAAGCTATGCACCAATGCCAGTGTCTAGTTCATGTGTCAAAGCAATTTTGGAACTCATTTTCTGGAATGGTCATCAGAGCTTTTGTTGAATTACCCTTGATGTCCTAATGTTATCAACATGTCTTCCTTTCAGTATTTCCTTCATCTTTAGGTAAAGGAAAAAGTCATTGAGGACTAGATCATGTGAGTAAAGATGGTGTTCTAATACAGTTATTTGTTTACTGGCTAAATACACCCTCACAGATGTGCTGTGTAAGCTGGTACATTGTCTTGATACAAGAGCTCCTTTGGGACCATTTTTGCATACACCTTTCTCATGCCAAGATATTCAGTTAAGATTGTTCTGTTTCTATTGATGTTTCAATGGTCTGCTATGCTTCTCATAATCAAGCAATAGTTTTGACACACAATTTGATGATTTTTTGCAATGTTTTCATCAGTTCTCTTGTTACTGACCATCCTGACCTCTCTTCATCAGTGATGCTTTCTCTCCCCTCAGAAAAACGTTTAGTCCATTTTTACACTGCCATTATCTACATGCCCTTATCCCCATAAAGTTGGACCAACATACCTCTGATTCCACTTCCACTCTTGCCTGGTTTGACAAGAAATGTAATGTTTGTTCATTGGTCTACATCAAGCTCCAACATGCTCATGATGGCAAACAAAAAATGCAACAACAGTAATGAATGCCACTCAGCAAGACATGGCCACATGTTGACACAAGCACAGTTGTGAGACACTGATATACCAAGGTTATAAAGCCTTACCGAGTTGTTTGTACAGTGCTTTCAATAAAAGCACACAGTGGCAAGTTTGTAAACTTAATTGTCAGGCCTCTTATATATTCACACACACACACACGAATATACCCACATGTTAGCATATTTCATTAATAACTGCTTTACATTTGAGATACTGTAAGGGCATAGTTTCCATATGAATTTATGTCATCTTGACTGGAAGTTTTTAAGCACTTTATTTATGTAATGCTTATTTAAGAAAACAGTTTAAGGGCCAGACACAGTGGGTCACACCTGTAATTCCAGAACTTTGGGAGGCTGAAGTGGAAGGATTACTTGAGGCTATGAGTTCCAGACCTGCCTAGGCAACAAAATGAGACCCTGGCTCTACAAAAAGTAGAAAAATTAACCAGTCATGGTGGAGTGCACCTGTAATATGTATTTTATTTTATTTTGAAAATGCTTTGCTTTTAAGTTTTTTTCTGTAAACTATACATATAATAAATGGTTTCAAACCAATATTGCAGAAAATGTTTTTTCCTATATAGAAAGTGTGCTGCTTCAGATCTTATTTTTCTTAAATTGTTTTACTCATAATTTATTTGCTTGTATCAGAATATATGTATAGCAGTATGGGCTATAGCTTTCTACTTAATACTTATGAAAGAACTAATACAATTAAGTACTTGTCTATAGCCCAGAAAATATTAGTTTTAACTGCCACAGAAAAAAGGAATATTGCAAAGAAAAGGTACCAGTATTTAAAACTGTCAAAGCCACAGAAGCAGTAATTTAAACAGCATGAACTGTGTTTTACTTACATGATTTGTGTACTGCTATATCCCTGCAATTCTGTGATCCACATGGTTTCAGCATGAAATCTAAATGGATATGGTAAAGAATTTTAAAGCAGCATCAAATTCATTCCTCCTGTGAATCACCTGAGACTTGAACTAAGTCTCTTGTTTAATCAAGATGTTAAAATTGAGGAGGTACTTTTACTTTGTGCATTAAAACATTCTCTGTATGAGGCCAAGTGGCCAGGTATGGACTCAATGACAGCTCAGCTTGCTGTGATTCAGGTACACAGGAAAGTGACATTCAGTAGAACACGAGAGGAGGTAGTTAATGCCAAGCACTGGCTTCAACACTAAGAAATCATGGTCTTTTTTTAAACATATTTTTTATTTTAAAATTGTGGGGTACAGTTAAGGGTTGGGTATACAAATATGCATTGTGCAGTTACCCTTGTTGGGAGACAGCCCATAGACTGCGAAAAAGTATTTACCGACTCCATGTCTGACAAAGGCCTAACATCTTGGTTCTACAAGGAACTCAAATGTACTGAAAAGAAAAAAACAAACAACCCCATTACAAAGTGGGCAAAAGATATAAAATCATCGCCTTAAATCCAGTGTCTGCCAGTTATAAGCCATGGACATGAGATAGGTTAGTGAAACTTTCTGACCATCAGTCTCCTTACCTAAGAAAGAGGACAACAAGGTCACATGTGCTTATCCAAAGGTTAGGAGACACTGCATATGTAACATTGCTGGCACTTACTGGTACCCAAGAGATGGTAGTTATTACAAGATGACTATTTTCACCTACAAGAAGAAGAGTTATCCTTCTGTATCCTTGGCCCCAGTTTATATGAAAAGAGGTAAGATATATTTATCTGTCAAATGATAATGTCAGGAATGTGCCATCATGATTCCTCTACCATATAGATGAAAGTAAAAAGAAAAAGGAGGTTTTGCTATAATTAAAATTAACATACTCTTTCAGAAAGGGGGAAAAATAGCAAAATAACCTGAGCACACACATGCTGATGAGCACAAGTTTAGTGGCTTCTTGAAAAGGGTTGTTCCAGTTGACAATCTAGTAGGTGCTCAAGAGTCATTTCTGTCTTTCTTTTAAGATGAAAATTTTTATTTTTGGTTGCTTTTAAATGATCCTTTGTAGTCTGCTTCTGAGAAGGATGAGATGTTGTTAATTATATAGACATCGCCAGACTGAATGGAAACTGCTTTAAGGTACGCCAAGGGAACTTGAAGCTACAATATCTGAATCCCTGAGGTGATGTGAGGGAACCCCATCTGCAGGGGCATGGCCTGAGCCATGGGCATGCTCCCTGGTTTCTGCAGAGCCAAGAACTACCAAATGTACAGTCCGATTGGGCCTCCTATTCTCCAAGAAAGCTCTCCAGGGCATAAAATACTTTTCTAAAATCTTCCAGCAGAAATGAAATAGTCTACTGAAATTGTTGATGTCAAGCTACTAGGAACAATGAAAGACAATGAGAAAATGGGAATGCAGACGATATTTCTCCCTGTGTCCTGTGACAAGCCATCATGCGCATTTCACATAAAAAGTGTTATTCATATTAGTTTTTTATTACCCAGATGTATCAAATCTAGATTTTCTTTTTGCCGCAAAATGAAAATCAATTTCGAGAGGAAAAAAATAATCACCACAAGCTACTTAGAAAAAATAATTTGGCTGGGATGCAGGTTGTTTCTCTCTTTCCATGGGCTGCTTTCTCAGTTTTTAGAGTGTAATGGGCAAAATCATTTTAAATATCATCTAAATAACAACATACCACATGGAACCGCCCCCCATCCTCAACAGATATCATTTTTTGCACAAGTCCTTGTTGTCAATCAAATGCTACCATGTAATTAGTCTGAGGTACAGCAGTTTTACATACCACATTTTCACAAGTCACCCCATTTTATGATTACATATCAAAGACATTTGCGATGCCAACCAATCTGTCAGCATTTAAATGAGGCATTTGAAAAAAAAAGTCAGATGCAGTGTAAATGTGACTAATGTTGCAACATTATAAACCATGCTCTGATAAGAATTTAATGTACTTGTGTTCTTCCCCATTGGTCTCCTGCTGTTTCTTTTGTTGAAGTAAGATTAATTCCTCACCATTACCTGTGTATGGAAGATTACATTTCCTTTCAAGAATATAAACTAGAAATAGCCCCCAAATCTAGCCCACTCCCTCTCCTTTTTGAACACCTATATCTAGGATTTGCTCAGGTGAAACTCTAAAGGGGACAAATATTACTTTCGGTACTGTGCTTTAAAGCAAGTGGCATAATGTATAGAAAAGAGTTTTGGAATAGGACAGACCTAGGTTTAATATTAGATATATCATATGCTAAACATATGACACAGCAATTCACTTGGACTCTGCAAGTCTCAATTTCCTCTTCCGTAAGATAGAAATAATTATGCCAATTCACAGAATAGACAAATTTCCTTACCCTATTGATTTTGGTAAAGACTCTTAAAAATAAATTTTCAACAAAAAGAGACCTCTCTTTTTTGTTACCAATCTTTTTCATTTGGATTAGTTTTCTCTACTCTTATCACCACTTTCCACATTTTTAAATGTATTTATTTCAACTTGTTATCAAATTTTACTGCAGCCTCATCAAATCTACACAGAAAAGGAAGAACATGTAAATAAATGGAAATGTATGCCCATAGGTTCTTTATTCTCATGATGGTATAAAAAAGGTGATGACAAGGCAGTGTTGTACATTTTCCAATGGCATATGCATTTTCACTGATCGTTAAATTTAAGGGCTAGAGCTCTTATGGTGAAACTTCAGGCAAAATTAGAAAACACAAAATCATAATGGACATGTGGGTAGGGGGTGAAGCCAAAAGAGGCATTTGGTCATTTCCAGTGCCTCTGAAATCCAACCAGATGGGGGAACGTTTGCTCCACCCTAGAGTCAGGCCAGCCCTGCCAATATGTGATATAGAAACTACTGAGATTTCATCTGCCCAGTTGAATCAAAACTGAAAGGATCCATTCAAACCAGATGGACTAGGAAGCTGCAGCAATTGCCTCTGAGGTCTCTATTCTATTTGAATTTAAAGAGCCCTGTGCTACCAGGACAAGAGAGTCAGAGGAATTCCAAAGGGCCTGTAGCCACCAGCCAGCACCAAAAACTTGAGCTCCACTTTGCAAGGGGCTGCCAGTGCCCTGTAGGCAGGCTGAGGCTGGATGCACAGCTTCTGCAGCTGGACTTAAGGCCAAGTTCAAGGCTAGAGCAGGAATCTGGAGAAGCAGAAGATGATGAAAAACCTGGTGTCAGCTAAGTCAAGTACTTTCCGGGGAACCTGAGGCTCACATTGAAGAGATTATATATGAATACTAAGTTCATTGACCAGAGATGGATTGGGGAATTACATAATTTGGGGAATCAAAGTGCTGGTATACCAGGCACTTGGATGTATAGCCAGATGGCATGGGTGTTGTAGCCATGACAGTGCTGTAATTTATTCGGTGCTAGGGGCCCTGAGCATCTACCCATGCTGAGCTAAGGTACAGAGTCTAACCAAGTGCTGGTTTCACTGCCTGATCTCTCTTCTTGGATGCAGATAGGATGAGATGTGGCCCATGAATAGAGTCCTGAAATGTGAAAGTCAGGAAGAAAAATAAATTACAAAGCAATGAGGAGAGAATACTTTGAAATTCCAAGGACAGGATTAAGGAATTTGTCTAAAGGCCGGGAGCTAGCATGGGATCATAGGCTAAGAGTTAGCAAGAAAGAATACTCCAGATAAGAGGATTGTTTGAAAGGTTTGGGACTGGCAAGGCAGAGAGGGACCATTCCTTGTACCTCTCAGGGAGGAAGAGGGGCTGCAGGAACAAAGTTACTCCAGCTGTGGAACAAAATGGAAAGCCAAATGCCCAGTGCACAGCCCCCGGGAGGGGCTCTGTCATTTTTACCAGGAGAAACTTGTTGGACGAGAATGAGACACCAATTCAACGAGATTTGGGTAGGCTGAGCTGAAGATTATAAACAGAGAGACACGTGAGACCAAGTGAAGAGAGTGGCTCCAACTGAAGAGGAGATGGAGGGAAACTGAGCTGCACTCGGTTACCAAGGGAGAAGTGGAAGGAGAAGCCCACTCTTTCACACAATGTGAAAGAAGGCAGGGCCATAATGGTTAACCTAGCAAAAGCCAGCATGGGCCTGGGAGATGCCAAACCCAGTAGTCATGCGTAAAATGCAGAGAAGGATGGGCAGAGAGTGCAAGAGTTAGTGCAGGGCCAAGAGTGACGATGGAGAGCCCTGGGGAGCCAGGGAAGTCACCTAAGAAATCAGGGGTAATGAGAAGGGGTGGTGGAGTTCAACTGATGGGAAGAGGAGAGGGCAGGCCAGGAGAGAAGGAGAGATGATTTCGGAGATGGAATATTCTACCCAGTATGCAGAATTAGGTATTTGCTCTGAAATGTATTGGAATCTCCAAGGATGGTTTCAGGAAAGGAAATATGCTAATTATGATCAAAGGAATGTCCCTCACTGCAAATACAGATAAGATATTTTAACTATTCATTTTTTCTTTAGGTCCCCACCATATTGCAAGTTCATGATCATGATCTTATTTTAAACACAAGAAAACAGAATAAAAGTGAGCGCAAGAGAGACTAAGGCACTTACTCAAATAGACACAGCTAGTGAGGAATTTGCCTGGTGCAGTGGATAGCATGGAATTAGTGCTTAATAAATATGAATTTGAATTTTTTTTACTCAGGCATGATGAAAAATATATCATTCAATTAGCATTTTTCAGAAAATGCAAAATCGTAGTTCCTCAAATTCCATATTTGATGAAACCATCAGCACAAAGATAATCATTTCAAAGTATAATTATATCTCACAGAAAGAATAGCAAATACATATATTTTTGGTCCATATCCATAAACATTTTTAAAAAATTTTGTGTTTTAGATTTGAGGGGTACATATGTATATTTGTTACATGGACATATTGTGTAGTGGTGGGGACTGGGTCTCAGGTGGCCGAACATTGTGCCCCATAGGTAGCTTCTGAACCCCAACCCCCTACCACCTCCCCTTTATTTGTGTCTCCAGTGTCTATTATTTCTATCTTCATAAACAAATTTTTTCTAAGTTGTCCAAATGCATTCAGCTTTTGTTACAGATCTTTTTTTCTATATTTTATCGTAATACATTTTAAAATATTTTATTTGTCTTAAGAAATGTATCTTTATATCAGTCTTACTAAAATAAGCTTTTGGTAAATTACTTAATTCTAAACTTCTAGGTTCTTCTGTAATATAGACTATAAATAGCACATGAATTTAGTTGATTTTTTAATTTAATGAAACGTAGAAATCAGTAAGACTCTGAGTGATAAAGACTAATGGAATGCATTTATTGTAAATCATGTTATCCAAATCAAGTATCTGGTTTCACACATTAAACCATACACCACAGTCATAAATTTAAGAGTGATAAATTTTATTACCTGATTTTAGAGATATCAGCTAAAACTTACCATTGCTCATGTGAGTAGATCTTTTTCATATTAAGTCAGTCTCCTAATATTCACGATGTAGTGTATGTAGTATTTTAGTTAAACTAACAATTCTGGTTATTGTCAAAAGAAGGTTTTCTAACAGTTTTACTGAGTCAAATAAACTAGATGATACTATTGAACAAAATGTATGTCATAGACTTTCATTCTTATCTCATATCTGAAAAAAATGTATAGTATGGTGCATGCAAGACCCTTATAGCTTTAGGGAGAATGAGTACCTTTGGCCCTTAAGCACCATTCAGGCCAGTGGTGCCATTATCATTGATTCTTTACATGCATCTTTATAACCTTCTCCCCTTTAATGAAGTGGTTTCTAACCAACTGTTTATTTCTAAAGATGAAGAGCCTATTTGCAAGAACAGGTGAAATTAACGGGTAAAGTATTTATTAAGAACACCTCGCCTGAGCCCGCGGGTTCGAGACCCACTTGGGCAACTTGGCAAGACCTCATCTCTACAATAAATAAATAAAAAAATTAGCCAGGCGTGGTAGTGGGCGCCTGTAGTTCCAGCTACTTGGAAAGCTGAGGCGGAAGGATCTCCGGAGCCCAGCAGGTGGAGGCTGCGGTGGCCAGGAGCGGCCACTGCACTCCAGTCTGGGCAACAGAGTGAGACTCCAACTCAAAAAAAAAAAGAACACCTCAACAATGGATGATCAATATAGTAAGTACAAAATACTCCATAGGTAGGAAGTCAAAATGGCAATACTTTGTTCCAAGCCAAAGCTATGATATGAGGCCAAACCTTTGAGAAAGGGACGTCAAAGTTCAGCAGCTTTGGAGCTGTGTAGGTCAATGAGTTGAGGAAAGTGTGTAGCTCCAATCGTACAAGCTCAAGCCACAAACAACAGGAGAGTACCTAAGGCTGCAGCTAGATATTGAAAATGACAAATGTTGAACTCTCCTGGGACCATCTTATCTTGTTGTAACTTCCAACATCCCTACACTATTTCAACGACAGTGTCTTCTTCACAAAGGAGAAAGATCCTTCACAGAAGAACCCCGTTGCTTTCCCTTCTCTATCATCGATCAGAACCAGGTCCCATGGGCAACTTTTGCAGCAGAGTAGCTGGGAAAAGAAGACTCTAGCTTTTTTGCCCTCTGTCCCAGGAGAAGTTTCTATCTGTGGAAAAGAAAGCAAAGGGGAGGGCTATTGATCAGGGATCTGAAATTGCCTTCCCACACTAGAGAGTGGTCTTGTTGTGGGACAGAAATGAATCCAGTTTCCCTAGTAGAAGGGGCAGCCAATAGACAGCAGCCTGGTACAAACAGCAAAATCATGGCTCTGAGAAGGAGAGGAGGAGAACTAGAGAAGATAGGGAGGTATGTTTCTCTGGGAATGAAGCAGCTTTGTATTCTTCTTTTTCCCTCCACTGTACCTATATAAGCAACTGTAGAGATATTACAAATGTACTCAACAACATTGATGTGTCAAGAAAATGCACTTGCTTTGTTGCTCTATAATTTATCTGATCTTCCTTGCAAGCCAAGGTGTAGCATGAAGAAATCATGAAGCTTAGGCCAATTCTGATCTAAATCTTACCATGCTTTGTTTACATAATTTGATCACAGTTTCTTAGATTCAGGCAAAAGTCCTGCCTGTTAGACTACCTCCTTCTTCCCAGCCTCCTCTCCAAGAGGACATCAGATGCCCATCTAATGCTTCACTGTTTCATTATCACTGATCCATTGCTACCATTCTTCTTTTGATCAAGTCTTTTCCTCCCTACTGTTCTTGACTGTTATCCCACCTCCTCCTTGGTCTCAAGGGACCAAAAGTCTTTTTCTCTCTTCATCTCATGCAAACCCTTTCCTTTACTTTGTCATAACAAAGAGCAAAGTCTGACTTTTAATGAAGATTAACTAAAGGTCTATGTAAAATAAAGTCAAGAGTGTAAGAAAATAAATTTGTATTGATTACATAGATCCAAATTACTCTCTGAGTTTCTTACTGGATTCTGCCCTATCTCACAACTTGCTTTACGGATGTAGCAAAATGTAGCTCATAACCCATCACCATAAATGCTTCAGTCATCATGTCTCAACGTCCAGACAGAACAGATTCCCTTTCCACAGAAATGAAAAGAAGATTGTCTTTTCAACCTCCTTTGCCTCACCCAACCCCTACACACCTTGGAGATAGCCTGACCCTTCAAGGTCTATTTCCTGCCTTAGATTGGGCTTTTTTCATGATAACTGACACAGAAACATCTAGAAGAAAATTTATTCTTATACATGAAGTATAACCTTGCCTTATGGGCCTGATAAGACCATAATACCTCCAAGAAGATTTAATAAAGATAGAAGTACACATGCAAGAGGTTTATTAGAGGAAATGCTTATGAAGGATAAAGACAAAGTGGCAAGCAAGGACAGCCTTCAGACCTGGATGTGACTCTGGCATCTGTGAGGGGACAGAGAGAAGGAAGGATTGTATAGGAAGAACCTCTAAGCACAGTGGTGTTCTATCAAGATCTCAACCAAGCCAGTGTAGGAGCCCAAAACAATTTGCCTTTTAGAAGGATCCTGACTGGTTGGTCAGTGTCTAGCAGCAGCCCACAAGAAGCATGGCCTCAGCATTCAAGGTGCAATGGTGGAGGCCCCCAGTCAGCTCTGTTTCCTGCAGTAGGAGGAAACCCGAGACCCTGAAGGAGGTCTGGGTGGCCCACCTGCATGCCTACCACACAGTTCTGATTCAAGTAAAATTAGCACATTCCAAACATCTAAATTATTCAGCCATAAGTACTATCACACATGGGCTCTCAACAACTCTGTTTAGGTTGACCATGTCAAACTCAGTTCATGTTTTTCAGTCTATCTTTCATTGAGAGTATGTGTGGGATTGTGTGTAAGAACAGATGCACCCAACAATATCAGTTGGCTTACCAAAATTAATCTTATTTCTGGTTTAAAAATTTGACTTTGGTCCAGGTAACTCTCCAGATCATTTGTCCTCTTGTTGGGAGCTCAGTGGTCCAGGCTGTTTGCTTATGACACCTCATTCTGAAGGGTTCCTTTGATGGGGAACAGTGCAGGGGAAGGTCTTCAACTCAGAAGTGGTACACAGTGTTTCTGCTCACATTCTCTTCTCCAGAAGGAGTCAAATAGCTATGATGAATATATAGGGGCAATATCTACCATTGCCCTCTGAAAGAGATGAACACAGTCATAGTTGAGCCTACACAGTCTTTAGCACTGGACTCAAAAAACTGCAAGATCCAGTTTATACTCAGGCTACTTTATTATATCTTAAATAGGAATATTAGGAAATCAGACTCAGAATATTACCATGGTTCCAGCTTTTCTAAAAAATATCTCCCATGTTTGTGCTAGGAGAACTGTTTGGAGGCTCTTCATGGGAAACAACATGCACATATAATGATCAGTAAGAAAGTAGTGCAAAAAATATATTACTGGAGATCTAAGAAGAACAAAAATTTCCATCCTAAGTGCTTACTATATACAAAAATATTGTCACAAACATGTCCTGCTTTTCATTTTGAAAAGCTAATTGGTAATTACAGTCAAAATATTTCTCAAAAGAGTCCCACTAATAATGGGGATATAAAGTGGGAACAAAGTGTTCTATGTAAGAAAAATCAACCATATGTTTCATATTTTAAAAAAAGAAACCTAAATATATCACTTTCCATTCTCTGAACCATGGTCCCAAAGAAAGGAGGTGAGAAAATTAGGACTGTGCCCTGTTAGTAGCCTATTGGCTGTCTGATGTCTACGTGCCACAGGAGGGCTCCTGCCCTGCCACAGTGGTCTCCTACTGAACACACGCCCTGGTCAGCTGGAGTTGCTGCCTTGTGTCGCTGACCATAGCACCCATGTCAACACCTGATTCTCTGTACCTCCAAGCCATCATCAGCACCCCACAGTCCCGATTCCTAAACACTTTACAAGCTGCTGTCAGGAATTTAGTACCTTAAGGCTGACTTCAACACCTCGCTTTCAAGTTTTATGTTTTTTCCAGTTTTATAGTCGTGACACAGCTGCAGAAAATGGCAGGGAGGGGGGAAATGGCTCTGCCTTTCCGTGTTATTCTCTCAAAAATAGTTAAATGTTTATTAAAGCAATAAGTAACATTTTGGCCTGTAGGAGGCTGCATATTCTTCTTTCTCTGCTGACTGTATTTTGTAAACAAAATAAATGGTTTTTGCCTCGTGGGTTCCAGGGGACACAGCAATGTGCCCTGTTCAAGTCTGTCTTGCTCCAGGTGCTATGTGAGTGACGGCCAGGCACAAGGGACCCTTAGGGGACTGTCCTCCCTGTCCCTGCACCATCGGTTCCTTAACAAACTCAGCAAAAGCAGCTATTCATCATTTCCACCAAAATACTGGCAAAACATCGCCCTTGAAAACTTATATTTCCTTATCTCAGTATACTAATTTTAGTGTGTCTAAAATCCTTTTATGAAGTGCATGAGATTGGGACCTCACTAAGCACACCAAGGTCCTGGGGAGCAGGCTCCACACGGCTTACTTGTTGATGATTTAAGAGCTCCCAGGGAGAAGTACTGAAGGAAGAAGGAGCCAAACATAAACTATTCTGAGGGAGACGGCAATTCTGAGTTCAGCATGGTATCTGCCACTTGAATTTATAACTCTGCCAGACAGAGTCCTATCTGGAGTTACAGGATATCCAAAAAATTGCAGTAGCTTTAATAAAAATTCTATACAACATGTTAACCAAAGAAAGATGGTCAAATAGCACCGCAGGTCCCTTCATACAGGGGCAATGCCAAGAGTGGATAGGCATTTTCCCCACACAAAGACTTTCTTCTTGCAGAAAAGCAAAGACTCCTGGGAGAGTCATCTACATCAGCTGAACAGCACCAAAGCCAAGGAATACCCAGGGGACACCTTTTGGTGACTTCAGGGAACACTAGGTAGGGGGAGTATAAGAGGTAGGAAAATCTACACAGGGTAGATCCAGTGAGATTCATTTCTTCACTTTTTTTGATCTTCCTTTATTCATTCACCAAAGATGTACTGAATGTCTATACATGCACAACACTGGCAATGAACCAAACAGATATCTACATCCACAGAGCTATGACCAAGATGGGCGTACATGTTAAAAAAATGAGAGAGAGAGACAGAGAGAGAAAGAGAGAGAGAGAGAGAGAGAGAGAGACATACAAATAGAGCCACAATGCCAAATTACATAAGTACTCTAGAAAAGAGCAGGTGTTGAAGAGTCAGAAAAAGCTTCTGAAGAGGTGACATTTATGTCAAGACTCCATGAATGAGTAGAAGTGTGTGTACAGGGTGAAGAACTAAGAAAAGAGCTTTTCAGGGAGAGAAGATGAAGTCTGAAAAGTCCCAGGGTCAGGAAAGTCCTCCTATGTTGTCTGGTTAAATGTTTTTTCCTCCTCCTCCTCCTCCTTCCGCTTCTCTCCTCCCCTTTCCCGTTCACTCTCCCCCTCTCTACCTCGTCTTTCCTTCCCCTACTCCTCCTTTTCTCTCCCAACAGAAATCTATTGAAGGGTTTTAAGCAGAAGAGAGGATCTAAATGATTGCTGCTGCTCTTTTCCCATCTGAATATTCATGCAGTGAAGCTTGGGGAAACACAGGCTGTAGTTGTGCATTTGTTTCCTATGACTGCTGTAACAAATTACCACAAATTTAGTGGCATAAAGCAATGTAAATGTATTTGTAAAGTTCTGAAAATCAGTCTAAAATCAAGGTATCAGGAAGACCGTGTTCCTTCTGGAAGCTTTAAAAACATCTTAAGGTATTTTAGAAAAAGATTTACCAGCCAAAGTGTATAGATAACATATTGAACATTTACATAATAATGATAAAATCAATACCCGTGAGCCATCATCCACCTCAAAAAATTGAAAATTGCTAGTACATTTGCAATATTTGTGCTTCCTATAATTTCCTTTCCTTTTTCAAAACTAAAAACCTAAAATACCTACTGCCCTTTAGATTATATTAATCATTCTCTTATTTTTCTCAAATGATTATTACATATAAATAACATGACAATATATTGTTAATTTTCCAAAGTCAAGTCCTTTTTATAAATGGAATTATAACACATGTATTATTATTTCCTTGGTTGTTTTGCTCCAAATTACATTTTCTCAATTCATCTCTATTGATACACTTAAAAGTAACTGTTGATTGCTACTCTGCATTATATTTCATAATACATTATAGCCCAGAATTTACTTATATATTCTATATTTGTTAGGTATTTGTGTGGTTGCTTTCCAATTTTTTGCCATTAAAATATTTTTTGCCTGTAATATTCTTTTACACATCTTCTTTAAGCGCGTGAAGTAAAGTTTCTCTCAGGTATATAAGTAGAAGTGAAATGTCTGGATATAAAAGATGCAGACCCTTAGCTTTACCATGGAACTGGTGAGTGAACAAATCAACACTTCCATGGACAGGGATGACAGGTCCTGCTCCTCCTCACCAACACTCAATGTTGCCACACTATGATTTTTTTCCTTAACCTTTTGGGTTTTTAATAATAATACTTTTGAAATTGTAATCAATGTTTTGATGATTACTAATGAGATTAAATACTTTTTTGTACTTTTATTCATAAACTGTGTCTACTTTTTATGAAATGACTGCATCTTTTGCCTATTTTTCTAATAAGTTTTGTAATTTTCTTATGGATACAAAGAAGTTTTAAATACACATTTTCATAATAGGCCTTTTTGTTATATATGTCATGATCATTTGCTCCCAAGTTATAGCTCATCTTCTTACTGTCTTTACCATGTGCTTTGATTAGCAAACATCCTTAATTTTAATGTAGTAAAATATAATTTTTATTCATTTTATGAATTAATATCATAAAGATGTTTCTCTAAAATTTTCAACATTTTTGTCTTTCATATTGAAAGTTTTCATCCATCTGGTATTGATTGTATTTATGGCATGAAGTAGAAATACAATTTTATTTATTGTGCATATGAATAATCACTTATTCTAGCAGGACTTGTTGATCACTGTGCTTTTTTCACTCATCATTAATGCAGTTCTGTAAAATATCACTCTACGTATTAAAGAGTTTTTTTCGGGGATGCCTTTTACTTTGTTCTCTGTTTCAGTATGTATGTTAATTAATAAAAATATTAATATTGCTTTATATTAAGTCTCAATACAGAGAAATAAGAGTAAAGTAATGCTTTCCTTACAGGTCTTTATTTTTTAGGAGAACTCAAAATAGTAAACAGCATCATAGAGACTACTTGTGATGGCAGGCTAGAATGAAAACATCGATGGAGTGAGAAAGACACAGGCTCAAATATTCTAGTTTACTAGATGAGTAATGTTGAAAAATTGAATTAAGTTCTTGGATTTTTAGTGTTTTCTCCATTACAAAATGAAGAAATTATGTTACCCATGACTAAAAATGTAAGCCTTCTAGGGCAGCGTTTGTTATCTAGGTAGAATTCATGATATGACAGTTTTCTTTTATTTCCTATACGAGATGTAGTATTTTTCTGTCCACAAAGACACATAGAACCATAATGTCACTATTAAAAAAAGACTAAATAAAAAAGAGTTTTATTGAGCCATTTACATGAAATAAACCAGCCCTTTTGGAATTATTCCAAAGTAATTGCTTTCTAATTTCTCTGTGGGCTTTGCTTACATAGGCACATTAACACTATTACTTAAGTATTGTTGAAATAAACATGGAGTTGACCTAATAGAAAGAGTTTAATTGACAAAATGCATACCAATACTTTACTTTTTAGAAAGGTGAGTCTCCTTGTAATAACTTTATAAATTTTCAAAAGTGTTAAGTCATCGCAGGTCAAAATATAATGAAAAAATGAAGACATATCCTTGTTACGAATGCTTCAGCTACAAAGCACTACTGGGAAATATACAACACATGCATGTTTGAGAATGGAGAGAATATTTACTACCAAGTTCTTGTTTATAAAAATAGAAGCAGTTGTTGTTATTCCCATTATCCTCACAGATGGTTAGTGGGCTGTTGTAAACCTATGAAGGGAACCTCTCCCCACACATGGCAATATAGTCATTCTCTGCACAACCTCTCCACTCCCACCGTCTGTAGACTGCAGAGAGAGAAGTAATTTCCTTGCATAAGATCCTATGTGTTAAGAATAGTGTGAGATGCTTTCCATATGTTATTGCATTTAATCTTCATAACTGCCATGTATCTTTATTCCCATTTCAGAGATGATCTAAAATAGGTACCGAGAGGCTAACTTGTCAAAGCCCCATAGTTAATTTATTAATTTCCTAGGGCTGCCATAGCAAACTACCACAAACCTGGAGAAATAATGCAATAGAAATTTTTTCTCTCACAATTCTGAAGTCTATAAGTACAACATGAAGGTGTCAGCAGAGCCATGTTCTCTGTTAAATCTGTAAAGAATGTTTTTTTACCTTCCTAGCTTATGATATTGCTGGCAATCCTTGGTGCTTCTTAGATTGTAGACACATCACTGCAACCTCTTCCTCCATCAACACATAGTGTTCATCCAGGAGTCTACATTTTTTCTCTTCTGGTAAGAATAGCAGTCATTCTCAACTATGATCTCATCTTAATCTGATTAATTTGATTACATCTCCAGACTCTTACTAAATAAGGTTACATTCACAGGTACCAGGGTTAGAATTTGAAAATATCTTTTAGGAGAACACAAAACTACATCAGTTAGTAAGTGGCAATTGTATGTGTGTATGTGTGTATATTCTGGCGAGTCCAAAGATATTTTTATATGATTTACAGTGAATTATGAGATAATATGCACTTGTTTTTCCCAATTATTTGTGAAATAGGAAAGAGAGTTTAACTGAAACCTTTCTAAATAGTCAAACATTGTAGATATGACTAATATGAGAATTATCTAATGCCAATTTACAGAGGTCCTAAAATTCAATATGACAGTACTATAGAAAAGAAAATTTTATATAGTAATATTTTTTGTAAGTAGACTTGTAGATTTTAGTTAATAACAAGTTTTGTAAGGTTCAACAGTGTAATATAACTCTCTTCATAAAGGTAATATGATATTAACATTAACAGAATAGCGTAATATTCTACAAGTCAAACAGAAATTGTCCTGCTCTTTCCTACACTGAATAAACCCTATCAGATATAATATGTTCATTTTGAGCATGTAGTATATAGAAAATAGGCTTAGTTGCTGGATAAGGTAGATGTAAATATATGTTATCTCAAACAGAATAAAAGTTTAATCTCTATTCTATAACAAGTCAGAGTGTTGTAGTTGGAATGCTTGTGCCCCTACAGAATTTCTCTGTTGAAGCCTTAACCCCCAATGTGATGATGTTTGGAAACGGGGTCTTTGAGAGGTGATTAAGTTTAGATGAAGGGCATAATCCTCATGAGAGGATTAGTGCCCTTATGAAAAAAGAGAAGAGAGCAAAGTTCTCTTTATACCAGGTGAGGACACAGAGGGATCACAGCTGTCTGAAAGCCAGGACTAAGAGTCGAACAATGCCAGAACTTGATCTTGTACTTTCCAGCCTCCAGAATTGTAAGAAAATAAATTTCTAATTTTTCAGTCACCTAGTCTATAGAATTTTGTCAATCTAAGTCACAGAGTTAAGAAGATGCTGTGCTACAGAACCAAATAGGCAATTCTGTTTCACATGTGTATATAGGACACAGGGACTTTTTCTGGTGTTGCTCTGTTATTTTCATGAATATTGTCATATTCATCATGATCAGTTTAGAAATTTCTAATTATTCTCCAGGATATATTCTTCCATTATTTCTTTAAATAATAGAACTTTACACATTACAGTAGAACAATAATCAACAGCAACAGATTCAATTATCAAGCTCCTGGGCCAAATGATGAAATTTGTATCAATGGAATGTGAGCAGAAGAGATGTGGGCAACATCTGCTTCTCTTTCTGAAAAATGAATGCCTTGCTCTTTATCTGTTGGAGCACGGAGCTGGTGTTCATGAGCCAGCTTTATACATACAAAGCATAACCCTTTAAACATATATTAAGATCAATTAAGTGTGGTCAGGATACCACAGTATCATCTTTCAGAAAGAAGGGCAACAGAAAATTGTCCACCATATGCTCCCAGAAAGGAATATTTATTTTCAAATTATTTCAAAGACACTCACAAACTCTTTTCTGATCTGAATGTCCACTTCCTTTATGTTTTCATTTTACATGGTGCTCTGGGTTGTTTTTCCTCTTCTGCTAACAATTTTGAAAAAAATAATAAATCAATTGATGGTTGAATAATTGTGTTTTATGACTTCTCCTACCCTCTTTCTATAAAGTTGCTTTTAAAAATGAATATTTAGAATGGAGAGGAAGATGGTGGCCAAGCCAGTCAGACTATGTGAATCCCAGTGTGAGTGAGTGAGTGTATGGAAAATTCTGTGTAACTGTAGGTTAGTAAGTGAGAGTGTGAATGGCTGACTGAGTGAGAGCTTGGTAGCTAACAGCCAAGGCTCTCCTGGTAAAGTTGTTGGTGCTGCAGCGGCTTGGCTTAGACCTTAGTGCTTCCTGGGATGTAGAAGCCAAGTGCCATTTATTTTAAGCTGACAAAAGTCTTCCTAGGGAGAAGCTGCAGAGGGAGACTACCAGCTCCAGGATCTGCTTCACCACTGCAGTGGGACAGGCTACTGGCTCCAGACTCTGTGTCACCTCTGCGGTGCCTGGAGGGACACTGGCAGCAAGGGCTACAGAGGGAGTCCAGAGGCAGAGCCCCACTGCAGAAGATGAAAGAGGCACCCTGCCACCATCTTGAAAACAGGACAGGAAAGTGCTCCGGTTTGCTCACCACGGAGCAACAGACCCCCAGCAATCCTCTAAATGTCAGACCCATACAACTGGGGCATGACTGAGAGAGATGAACTCAGGCAGAACCTGGACATCAGCTGCAATAGGAGGACTCCACTTCAGGATAGACCTGGCTGAAGTACCCCTCAGATAATACCTGGGGAAGAGACAATCTTATACCTCCCCAGCAGAGGGGATCCCCCTGACCATACCAGACTGGGAGGGAGGACTACAGCCCCACCCACCCCCCACCAACCCCTCCTCCTTCCCTGGTCTGGACACTGGGGAGAAAGTGAGTAAGGTCAAGCTCTGCAGGAGACAGCAGAGGGGCAGCTAAGAGGGACAATTACAGAATCTGCCACATGAGGGTAAGTTTTTATTTTTCATTTTTAAAATTTTTTTGCCTGATTGTTAGTGTTTCTATTTTTAAAAATATTTTTCATTTGTGCATTAATGTGTATGTGAGGATTCAATTTGCATCCTCACCCCCTTTTTTTCTATCTTTCTTCTTTTGTTTTTTGTTTTCCATTTATATATGTATATGAATGAGTGTTGATCTTTTAGTTTTTTGTTGTCATTGATTTGTTTTGCTCTTTTGTTCTTCCCTTCTTCTTAGTTTAATGGGTATGGGAATATATGTGTGAGGGTTCAATCTGAACTTTATTTATTTGTTTTTTTGGCTTTCATTTTTTATTTATTTATTTATTTTTTAAGCATATTTTTTATTTTAAAATTGTGGGGTACAGTTAAGTGTTAGTTATACAAATATTCATCGTTCAGGCACCCTTGTTGATAAGGGGTGTCTCCCCATCCCCAGACAGATATTGGCTACCATTAGTCCTACCTCCCTTCCCCCCCTACCCCCCATAGTTTCCCACCATTGTCAATCCTTTTCTTATAGTGTTATGATAGATGTTCAAGGTCTACTATATGAATGAGAACACGTGATACTCAGATCTTTGTTTCTGTGAGAAATCACTCAGTATTAAAAACTCTAGTTCCATCCAGGGTGCTGCAAAGTTCATGATTTTGTTCTGTTTTATGGCTGCGTAGTATTTCATCATGTATATGTACCACATTTTTTTAATCCAGTCCTCTTTTGATGGACAGCATGGTTGGTTCCAGGTTCTTGCTATTGTGAACAATGCTGAGATAAACATATGTGTGCAGAGTGATTTGAGTTCTTCAGGGTATATTCCCAGTGAGGGAATGGAGGGGTCAAATGGGAGGTTGATATTTAGAGCTTTTAGGAATCACCACACTGCTTTCCACAGAGGCTGCACTAGTTTACACATCCATCAACAGTGTAGAAGTGTTCCCTCTTCACCACATCCTCTCCAGGATCTGTCACTTTTTGAGTTATTAATAATGGCCATTCTGATTGGAGTTAAGTGGTATCTCAGTGTAATTTTAATTTGCATCTCCTTGATGATTAGTGAGGTTGAACATTTCTTCATGTGTCTGTTGGCCTGTCGCAGGTCTTCTTTTGAGAAGTGTCTGTTCATATCTTTTGCACACTTTGTAATGGAGTTGTTTGTTTTTTTCTTTTCAGCACATTTGAGTTCCTTATAGATCCAAGATGTTAGGCCTTTGTCGGACATGGAGTTGGCAAATACTTTTTCCCAGACTGTGGGCTGCCTCCCTGCTCTCTTGATGGTTTCTTTGGCTTTGCAGAAGCTTGTCAGTTTAATGAGGTCCCATTTGTCTATCTTATCTCTTATGGCCTGTACATTTTGGGTTTTGTTCAGGAATTGGATGCCACTTCCAATTTCCATAAGTGTGTGTCCTGCATTTTCTAAGGTTCTTATGGTTTGTGGTTTTACATTTAGGTCTATGATCCATTTATTGCTAATTTTTGTGTATGGGGATAGATAGGGTTCTTGTTTGAATCTTTTGCATGTGGTCAGCCAGTTTTCCCACCACCATTTACGGAATAGGTTCTCCTCTTCCCAGTGTTAGGTGGTGGAGGCTTTGTCGAAGATGAGTAGGTTGAGAAATTGAGGTTTTGCTTCTGGAATCTCAATTATATTCCATTGGTCTATATGCCTGTTCCTGTACCGATACAAAGCTGTTTTGATTATTGTAGCTTTGTAGTAAAGTTTGAAGTCTGATAATGTGATAACTCCTGCTTTGCTTTTTTTGCTGAGGATTGTTCTGGCTATTCTTGGTCACTTGTGTTTCCACATGAATCCCTGTTTTGTTTTTTCTAGCTCTGAGAAGAATGTTGCTGGTAATTTGATGGCTATTGCATTAAATCTTTAGATTGCCTAGGTAAGAGGGACATCTTCACAATGTGGAGTCATCCAATCCATGAGCATGGGATATTTTTCCAGTTGTTTGTGTCATCTTTGATTTCTTTGAGCAGTGTTTTGTAGTTTTCATTGTAAAGGTCTTTCACATCTCTGGTTAGGAGGATGCCAAGGTATTTCATTTTTTTGTGGCCATTGTGAATATTATTGTGCTTTTTATTAGGGTTTCTGTTTGCTTATTATTGTTATAAAGAAATGTGACTGTCTTTTGCACATTTATTTTATACCCCAAGACTTTGCCAAAGTCCTTTATCAGTGCAAGGAGGCTTTTGACAGATTTTTTTCTTGGGTTTTCAAGGTACACAATCATGTCATCTGCAAAGAGAGATTACTTGACTTCCTCTTTTCCTATTTGGACACCCTGATCGCTTTCTCTTTTCTGATTGCTCCAGCTAGGACTTCCAATACTATATTGAACAGGAGGGGAGAGAGTGGGCATCCTTTTCTTGTTCCAGTTTTCAAGGGAAATGGTTCCAATTTTTGTCTGTTTAGGAGTATGCTAGCTGTGGATTTTTCGTATGACTTTTACTATTTTGAGGTATGTTCCATGTATGCGTAGATGTTCGAGGGTTTTTATCAAGAAGTGGTGCTTAATTTTATCAAAAGCTTTTTCTGCATCTAATGATATAATCATGTGGTTTTTGTTCTGATGTCTGTTGATGTATTTAATTACATTTATTGCCTTGCAAATGTTGAACCAGCCTTGCATCCCAGGGATGAAGCCTATTTGGTCATGATGGATGATTTTTAAGGTGTGTTGTTGAATCCGGTTGGCTAGGAATTTGTTGAGAATTTTGACATCTATGTTCACCAAAGATATTGGCCTATAGTTCTCTTTCTTTGTTGGGTCTTTACCTGGTTTGGGTATCAATGTGATGTTAGCCTCATAAAATGATTTTGGGGTGGTTCCATCTTTCTCAATCACCTGAAATACTTTCAGTAGGATTGATATCAGCTCCTCCTTAAAAGTCTTATAGAATTCTGCTGAAAAGCCATCTGGTCCAGGGCATTTGTTTGTATGTAGTTTACTTATTACATAGTCAATTTCCTTGATTGTTATTGGTCTATTTAGGATCTCAATTTCTTCTTGTTTCAACCTAGGCAGGTTGTGTGATGTCAGAAAGTCTTCCATTTCCTTAAGGTTTTCAAGTTTGTTTCCATACAAGTGTACATAGCAGTCTCTAATGATCTTTTGTATTTCTTTGGGGTCAAATGTGACTTCATCTTTTGTGCTTCTGATTGCATTTATTTGGGCTTTTTCTCTTTTTTTCTTGGTCAGTCTACCTAGGGGAACTTCTTGTTTATCCTTTCAAAGAACCAGATTTTTGTTTCATTGATTTTTTTGTATTATCTTTTTGTTTTCTATGTCCCTGATTTGGGCTTTTATTTTGGTGATCTGGATTCTTCTGCTGAAGTTAGGGTTTTGGTGGTCTTGCTTTTCCAGCTACCTAAGGCGATTTGTTAGGCTGTTAATTTGTGATCCTTCCATTTTCTTCATGTGTGTTTGCAGAGATATGAATTCCCCTCTTACTACAGCTTTTATGGTGTCCCAGAGATTTTGGTAAGATGTTTCTTCATTTTCATTTGTTTGCAGGTATCTTTTAATCTCTGTTGTGATTTCATCATTGACCCACCAGTTGTTTAGCATCATGCTATTTAGTGTCCATGTCTTTGTGAGTTTGGGGGCAACCTTGTTGGTGTTGATGTTTATTTTTATTCCACTGTGGTCTGAGAAGGTGCATGACAAAATTTCGATCTTTTAAAATTTGTTTATGCTTGATTTATGGTCAAGCATGTGGTCAATCTTAGAGTACGTTTCATGCGGTGATGAGTAGAATATATATTCTGTTGTCATTGGGTGGAGTGTTCTGTAGGTATCAATTAAGTCCATTTGGTCAAGAGTCACATTGAGGTTCCGGATCTCATTGGTGATTTTTTGTACTGATGATCTGTCTAGGGTTGTGAGTGGGGTATTAAAGTTCCCAGCTATGATAGTGTTAGAGTCTATCTTTTTTGAGTTCTCCTAGAAGCTGCTTTATGAAAGTTGGCACTCCTATTTTGGGTGCATATATGTTTAGGATAGATATTTCTTATTGATGGAATGAACTTTTTATCATTTTGTAGTGGCCTTCTGTATCTTTTTAAATTTTTGATAGCTTAAATGGTATTTTGTCTGAAATTAGGATCACAACTCCTCCTTTCTTTTGTGTTCCATTCGCCTGGAAATTTGTTTTCCATCCTCTTACTTTGAGTCTGTGTGTGTCCTTTCTAGTGATATGGGTCTCTTGAAGGCAATATATTGTTGCCTGGTGAAATTTTTTTCCATTTTGCCATTCTATGTCTTTTCAGTGGTGCATTTAGTCCATTCACATTCTGGCTAATTATTGAAATGTGAGAATTGATTCCTATCATAATGTTCTATGAGTTGTTGATGTTCCTCTTTGTTTGTTGTCTTTCTTTTGGTTTGGGGGTTGGTTCGTGTGTATTTTACTCTTTTTCCTGTACTCTTGTGAAGAAAATTGTTGTTCTTTTTTCCTTTTCTTCTGTGTTTAGTACTTTCTTAATTGTTTCTAGTAGAGGTGGTCTGGTGGTAGCATAAGTTCTTAGGGATTAGATATCTGGGAAAGATTTTAATTCCCCCTCACTGATGAAGTTTAGCTTGGCTGGGTGGGTTATTCTTGGTTGAAATTGTTTATCTTTAAAACTTTGAAGATAGGGCTCAATCTCTCCTAGCCTGCAGGGTTTCTGTAGATAAATCTGCTGCTATTCTAATTGGTCTTCCATGGTAGATGATCTGGCCTTTTTCTCTTGCTGCCTTTAGGATTTTTTCTTTTATACCTACTTTGTTTAGGTGAATTATGTGTCTGGGAGTTGGTCTTCTCATTTGTTATCTTGCAGGGGTTCTCTGAATCTCTTGTTTTAATTTTCACATCACTGATGAGATGAGGGAAGTTTTCCTCAATAATCTCATGAAATGTTTGCTCCAGGGTGGCCCCCTTCTCTCTTTCTGTTTCTGAAAGTCCAATTACTCTTAGGTTTGGTCTCTTGAAGTAATCGTTCATCTCTTAAAGGTTTTGTTCTGTATTTTTAAGCTTCTTTTCTATGTATTTGACAGTTTGGGTTAGTTCTATATTTTGGTCCTCAAGCTCTGAGATTCTTTCTTCTGCTTGGATAATTCTGCTTTCCATGCTTATCAGTATGTTATTTATTTCATTCACAGTATTCTTTATTACTGATATCTCAGTTATCAACTCCTTTCTAGTTTCTCCTTGTCTCTCCTCAATTCTTTTTAATACCTCCATTAATGTCTTGATATCTAGGTTTGTAGTTTGAGACCAGTCATTCTGGGGGCTCATCATTTCGGAGTCAGTTTTCTCAGTGTCTGCCCTCCCAGGGGTCTGGGAGAGACCCATGTTCTTCTTTTGTTTTTTCTTCATTTGTGTAGATTTTTCTCTTTCCCCCTTTCCCTCCCCTTCTTTAATTCTGTTTTTCAGGGAAGGTGGGGTTGCTTTTACTTCTTTCATTCAATCTCCTGTTCTTCCTTAGGAGGTTCCTCTTGCTCTATTCACATTTGGGGAGTTGTGGGCTATACTTTTTGCTGTTTTGAGGTTTAATTGAAGGGGAAACTGTGATTCAGAATCTATCTGCAGATCCCAGTATCCACCAACAGGTGTATGGGCACACTGGAACCCATTTCCCACTGCCTTACAATCTGTCGGTGCAGCAGGGTTTATGTTTGCTGCCTGGAACAAAAGGAAGTATGAAAAAGGCAAATAATGGATGAAGTGGGGGTCAGGAGGAAGTTAGAGAGAGAGAAGAGTGAGAGGGAAAACAGATATGCATACCAACTAATGAGTGAAAAAGAGACACAAGACCCGAAAAGAGTGAAAAACAGACACACAAACAAAATTCCCTAAAGCATACTGGTAATCACATAAAGACAGTCCAATAAAATCATGACTTTTGATCCATTTTTCCCCAGCACAAACAGGTAGTCCAAATCAAAAAGCAAACAAATGTGAGCAAAACAAACAGTCAGAACCATAAAATCAAAAATCAAAATAAGAAACCAGACTAGCTCTGGAATCTTTCCTGATGTTCTGAAGTCTCTTCAGCTCTGATCTCTAGGTTCCACCCTTTACTTTCATTGCAGGCAGATAGATTTACTGCAAGCTTGGGTTGGTTCCCTTGACTTGCTGCCTGAGAGGTCTGCGTCAGGGCTGAGTTGCCTGTATCTGATTCAGCATAGGGAAGGGCCTTTTGTCTCCTGTTTAGTGACATTACCTCAGAAACCAAGGTGTAGGATGATTGTAGATGGGCAGGGCAATGCAAATCTCTGCCTGAAAAATGGCCTAGGTGGGCAGCTCCTCTTTCATGGATCCTTTCTCTCCACCCCTCCTTTCTCCCCACTCATTTGGGTCGGTGGGTGATCCACTATGGTGGGCTGTGGTGGTGTATCTCCCATGTCAGGCACTGGGAATCAGCAACACAACTGGGCACTGCATCTGGTGTGCCGCCAGTGGCCTGGGGTGGAGGAGGGAGCTGGGAATTTCCTCTTCTGGAGCTGAGAGATCAGAGCATCTGATCAGCACCTCCTTAAGATATTCTGTTCTCTTACACAACCACGGGGTCCCAAGCTGGGTGCCTCAGCCAGAGCGGTGACCAGAGCTCCAAAGAATGGGTGGTGTGTGGTGACAGAGGCTTTGGGTCCTGCACAGGGTACTTCAGTCAGGAATGGAACTGGTATCTCTGAGGGGAGGGTGACCTGAACCTCCCTGGGTGATGGTAGCTTGAAATAGGGCTGGGCGGGGGCCCAGAACCCAGTGTGGGGAGCTGGAACTCTGAGGAGCAAGCACCAGGCCTGCTGGACTGGGCATCCAGTCAGGGAAGGAGCTGGCAGCATCTGAGAGCCAGGCGGATCAGTGTAGTCAGCAAGGGAACCCAGATCTCCACAAGGCGGTAACCAAGGGCCTCTACATGTGGTGGCCGGCATCTTGGGGCTGGGTGAGACTGTTGTAGCTGGGGAGGAAACTGGGATCTCCACACAGTTGGGGCCTTAGGCTGCCTATGGTGGAGCAGTAGCAGCCAAGAGGCTTCAATAACTGGACTTGCATGGGTCCGAGGGTCTCCAGGCCTCGGACTGGTGCGGCTGGTGGTGGCCAGGGGTGTGGGGGAAGAAAAGTAAGAGTCTTTTTGGGAACTCACTTTCAGAGAATCTCGCAATCCCGCTTATGCCATCGCCATCTTACCGGAACTCCACCCATTCTTTCTCTTTTTCTTCTCCATTCATTTTGTGCTAGGTGTGTGTGTGTGTGTGTGTGTGTGTGTGTGTGTGTGTGTGTGTGTGT
>CAUYQG010038564.1:0-13110 GCA_963574415.1 Tarsius wallacei | reverse complement strand
CACTGCTCAAAACAGTTTTTGAGCTTGTCAATTTTGATGACTTTTAGTGCTTCTGTTGTTTCTTGTTTCACCTCTTTCATATCGGCAAAACATTTCCCTTTGAGGACTTTTTTCAACTTGAGAAACAAATAAAAAGTCACTTAGGGTGAGATTGGGTGAATTGGGAGGGTGGGGCATTGGGGTCATGCTATTTTTGGTCAAAATCTTCTTGAGCACTCAGTATGATGTGGGCAGGTGCTTGCATAAATTACCCATCATGAAAGGGGCAAAAGTGTTGAAAGAGTCTCCAAAAAATAAAATAATAAAAATAAAGGTAAAAATAATTCACTGCAGCTGAATGCAACCTCTCATAGCACCAGCTGGTACACTGATGCTGATGGGTTCTTAGAACACTTATGTAGCAGAGAGAAGCCTCTTCTACAAGGGGACTGCCCTCCAAAAGATAATTCTGGATTTTTTTGATCATCCCTCATACACAGGGGGTGCCAAAAAATGTACGCACACTTTAAGTGATGTTATTTATGTATTACTTTTCTAAATTGAATTAAATTATGGTAGCTATGTGTAGTATGACATTCACTCAACCATGCTTCTGCCATTTTCTTTGATTGTCCTGCCTGTCACATGGTGACACTAGCATTCATTTGATTCAGATCATCTTTTGAGTGCACATCATTCTTAAAATGTGTATACTCTTTCTTCATTGATAGCCTTGGATAAGTAAGCCTCCATGTTATAAGAAGACCTGTGGAGAGGGGATATGGGACAGATGCATGTGTGACAACTAGCAAGAAAACAGGGACCTCCATCTTGCAGTCATACGATAAATTCTGCCAACAACCGGAGGAAGCTTGGAAGTTGGTATTTCCCCAGTTGAGCCTCGGATGAGACCTCAACCCTGGCTACCACCTGGATTGCTCACTGATGAACCCTTGGCATCACGAATTTAATTAAGCTGCATCTGGATTTCCAACCTGCAGAAAACTATGAGATAAAAATTGTGTATTGTTTTAAGCTTCTGAGTTTGTGATAGTTTGTCATGCAACGATAGAAAAATAACACAATTGTGGGATATATGACGGAGATAGAGATAATTGTATTTACTATAGTTCATCTAAGGAGAGAGACAAGTGTGGTTGAAATAACTACTGTCATGAGATGCATAAGTTTGTGGATAGACTCTTCAGAAGCAAGTTCATTTATTGTCTTATGAGAGGAGTAGCCTTAGTTACTGGAGTACTTTCGCTTTGCTGAGTGATCTGTGCCATTTTGAAGTCAGCACTGAATTATTCTGAACAATAGAGAAGACCTTTCTTGTTGCCAGTCAACTGCACACTTCTCTTCTTTTCCCCTGCAGCACTCAGACTCTAAATAAAGATATGTAAGACAAATATTTAAAGACTAGTATTTCTGAAGGATGACAAATTATTAGTTTCCCTTGGGCATCTACAAGTTTTGGTCTGACTTTATATCTATCATTGAGGTCATAGGCCACACTCAAGAACCCACTTGAAGTTGACAATAAAAGAACCAGGAGAGACCACTCAGTTCATGTTGGGGTCCCATTTTCCAATGAGCTGGGTTAGTTGGAGGAAAGCTAACATCTTGAAAGGAGGACCTCCCAGTCTATCCCAAGATTAGGTCTCTGGGAACCTCTTGGTATCTGTTGCTTCTTAAATAGGGGGCCTTGCCCATAGACTAACTTCTTCTACTGAGGGGTCTAAGAAGGTGCTAAGCTAGTTTTTTTTTGTTGCCTGCAGAAAACAGAAGTGATTTAGTTGTAAGGCACTGAAGCTGACTGGTTTTCCTGAAGGTATAGATTCTCTTTCTCCAGGTAACACTGAAACGTATATAGTACGTCTAACAATCACCTTCTTTTAGCCTGTGTAGGGTTCCTTAGAGGCTAGTGTAACATTGTAGGCACAGTTTCCAAGAACAGCGCCTTCTCACCCATGTGAAATTCTTATTACATTCATTTTTATTGTTTAATTTTAAATTGCAAGAGTAATACACATTTTTGGAAATATTATTCAATCAATACAAATATAATATGTGAAAGTCTCCATTAATACCCTACTCTTGATGAATCCCGCTGCTGCAACCAGAGGTAACCATAATTAAAGTTTAGTGTGTTTATGCCTGCATGTGGGTGCACACACTCAAGATGTTTTTATTTATAGAATTTGGACCATTATTTATAGTTATTACTCTGCAACTTCTTTTTTTTTATTTTTGAGTTGGAGTCTCACTCTGTCGCCCGGACTGGAGTGCAGTGGCCGCTCCCGGCCACCGCAGCCTCGACCTGCTGGGCTCCAGCGATCCTTCTGCCTCAGCCTTCCAAGTAGCTGGAACTACAGGCGCGCACTACCACGCCCGGCTGGTTTTTGATTTATTGTAGAGATGAGGTCTCTCCAAGTTGCCCAGGCGGGTCTAGGACCCGCGGGCTTAGGGAATCCACCCCCCTCAGTCTCCCAAAGCGCAGGATTACAGGCTGAGCCACCGAGCCCGGCTACTCTGCAACTTCTTAATCACTTTACAAAATGTCTCAGATGTCCCATTACCAATTCAAATAAATCCACTTAATTCTATTTAATAGTTATAGATTACCCCACTTAAGAATGTATCAATATTTATTTAATAATTTATTTCTGACTGGACATTCAAGTTTCTTTTTCCAATGTTCTCAATACAGAAATGGAAAGCCTTTATATATTTGTATAGATGTATTCAAATTTTTCTTTAGGATAGAGCCCTTAGTTAAATTTCTGGGTCAACAGAATGTACATATTTTTACATTTGATAGATAACTTCTCATTGCCTTTCATGAAAACTATACCAATTTACAGTCATGTGTCAGATCATGATACTTTGACAAATGATAGATTGCATATACAACAATGGTCTCATAAGATTACAACACGCAGTTTACTGTACCTTTTCTACATTCAGAAACACAATACTTGCCATTATGTTACAGTTGCCTACAGTATTCAGTGCAATAACATGCTCTACAGGCTTGTGGCCTAGGAGCAATGGGCTATACCATAAAGCCTAGGTGTGTAGTAGGCCATATTATCTAGGTTTGTGTAGACTCTAAATGTTCTCACAATGAAAGCACTTAACTGTGCATTTCTCGTAAGTGTCTCCCTCGTTAAGAGATGCATGACTGAACACTCACTCATTAGAGTACGAGGGTACCCATGTTTCCACATCCTTGCCTATACTCAATTCATCCTGTTTCAGTTTTGCCAACATGGGTGAAGGATGAAATCATCCCTGGCTTTTCCTTCTCAAATTTCTCAACTATGTGTTCAACTTTCTGTTTCTTTTTTCTTTCACTTCAAATAGAAGAAATCTTCTACCATTCTAATGTATAAATTTATATTTAAATTATATCACTATATTTCTTAACTCTGAATCAGTCTTATATTTTGGGAGATGAATTTTGATTGCAATATTCTTTTAATTTGTAATTTGATTGGACAAAATTTTATTCAGAATATTTATAAGTGAAGTGACTTACAGTCTTCCTTTTTAAAGTTATTCTTGTCTGTCTTTGTAATAAGGTTTTACTAAGTCAGTAAAATAAATTGGGGAATTTCCCATTTTTTGTGCTCTAAAATACATTGTATTATATAGAAATTTTCTATTCCTAGAAAGTTTTATGGAACTTGCTGGTTAAAATTTCTGACCTATGTGCTTTTAAGGCACAATTTGAAGTAAGGACAAAGCCTTTATTTTCCAGTTATAGGTAAATACAGTTAAAAATATGAAATTAAATGGACACATGCCGACCCCCTAGACATATCGCAACACATATATGGGACTGTAATTCATCAATAGGCAATATATAATATCCTTCCAGTTTAGATCAGTAGAAGGAATTAGAGAAGAAATTTCATAAAATTCACCATAAGGGAGAAAAGCCTGGAGAAAAGTACCTGAATTAGGCTGATAGTAAAGCTTTTTGAGTGATGCTAACCTCATTTAATCACAAAGATACTACAAAAGTTCTGTTCAGCCAGGGTATTGGCAAGCTTAAGTTCTCAGGTTTGATTTTGGGTTTTTAAGCATGGTTACCCCTGCCATGAAAAAGTTCTCTTCCCAGAGGACCAACAAACTAAAGTATCATTTTACTTTGTAAATATGCAAAGAGTTTATTTAGCACAGGATCTGGTTTATGGTAGGCATTCAATAAAAGTTGGTTTTCTTCTCCCAGACCCATAAAAAATTTCATTTTATCTGAATGTATTCACTTCTTTTCTTTATAAAAGCAAGGTAGCAGGTAGTGGTGTTATTTAACTTAGTAGCTGGAAATGAATGCCAGCTGTGTGAACTTCAGTTGTAATCAGAATTCCATGGTCTCAACTAAATCTGGACGTAAAAAAATAAAATTATTTTGTAAAGGCACAGCAAATTCAGCCAGCCAAACCTCATCCTTAGAGAAGACTGGATTTTCAGTTGCCTTCCATATGGAACTGAAACCCTTTTCCTTAAGGTTCAGAATCCCAAGATGTGAGAAGTAGGCAAGCATGCCTAACCCAGAAGTTTTAAAAACAATGAATGAATCAACCTTCCACTAGCAGAAATTTTAGCTTTGGCACCAAGTTCAGAGCAATTCTCATTATATCACATGTAGAATAAAAACTTTTGTTTTACTCTCACAGATCATTCCATACATTCTTTCCATGTTTTGGCATAATTCACCAGGTCTAATATAATACAAGCCTGACACTTCATTTTAATTCAATAACCTGGAGAACCATTGTTTAAGCTGGCTGTGTTAAAATCAGCATATGCAGACTAGGGCTCCAACATGCCAAACATCTGTTGAATGTGAACATATTTAAGATGGATTTAATATAGCTAGATGTTTGATATCACATGGAAACAGGCTTTCTGTGGTCAGACTCCCTGGATAATAGTTATAGATAACTAAAGAGAAGCATGTTTTCTATGAACTCTCCATTGGAAATGGTACATACATGACAGACATCTTTAGTTGTCTGTCTGATTTTCATTCTTCCTTTCTTCCTTACTAATGAAATACTACTTTGGGTCAGAGTAATGACATATGAAGCTAAAATACTCATTTTCCCCCAATTTCTATGGAAGCTAGGGATGGCTACATGATAGAATTCCAGATAATTAGATATAGGTAGAAGTCTGCTAAAGATTTCCAGGAAATATTTTATTTTCGTCTTTTCCTTTTCATTTTTTTTTTTTTTTGTCTCCATTTCATTTTAATCTCCTTCCTGGAAGACAGTATGGAGACTGGAGTTGGAGAAGCCCTTGTCTGAGTATGAGGCAACACATGAGAGTACAAATCCACATGCTAAAGACAGTTGAGTGGAAAGAGAAATGGTGCCCAGGACATTGATTGCCTACAGATGACTGTTCACCATTTGAGAAAAGTAAACCCCTATTTGCTTATGCAACTATAGTTAAGTTACTATTCTTCGCAGTTGAAAATAATCCAGATTGACATTGTATAGATAATTTTTTTCTTTCTTTCATTGTACAATGATTAGTCCTCCTTATTTTGCCTCTTTGGGGTGAAGAGTTGGGTTCATTTGAAGAACGTAGAAAGTGCTAATGCTTCTATTTTCCTTAATATTGATTTTATTTCTTTCAGAGCTAATGATCTCCATCAGTGTAACGCAAGGTCCTTTGGAAAGGGAACACAATGCCGGCCATTAAAAATGGTGGAGAGGTAGAATCCAGGTGACTCTTGGGTCCCTAGTTACACATCTTTGAATGTGTCTGCAGGAATTCAGGATCCCCAGAAACTTCAGTGCACCACCTCTCATGGTTCAATCCAAAAGAGGATCCCACAGATTCAGGAATACCCAAGAACTACTGATGGTATGTTTGGTATTCTCAGAGTCTCCAATATAGTAAACCATTCTGTAGAGCAGTATGCCGGGACGTGCACAGATGAGAAGAGAGGTTCATGTCATCTAACTATGCCCTTGACTTTGCTGAAGTTTCGGTTTCCTATTGCTCCCTTATGAAGGGAGAATATCCTGTCCAGTCCATCAAGGAATATTGGTCCCAACACTACCAAGTAACCAGATTAGATCTTGATAACTTAGAGTCACATTCCTGATCACATTCATTTTCATTAAAGGTAATGAGTTGTTTCTTGTTTTTGTTTTTGTTTTTACATGACTTTTTACATTTCAAAGGTAATAAAGAGCGCTGCAACTCGGCAAAACTTCTTGAAAGTATAACATGCCTCTTCTTCTAATCCTACTTCCTCAAGTACAAGAAACCCATTTTATTCCCTGAAGGATTATCAGGAACTCTCACTTCTATTCTTTCTACTTCTGGGATTGCACTTGAGTCTTTCATGGTTTGTTAATGTTCCAGTCTATACGGGGTGTGTAAGGACAAGGGGAAAAGGAAGTAGCCCAAAGAGTCAAACCTGCTGCTCAGTCTAGGAGTTGGGAAGGAATTACAGGAAGGAGTATCAATATATAGATCTGATTCATGGTCTACTGTACCCTCCCATCTCATCCACTTCCATGGAAAATTAAAAGTTGTTTACAAAAACAAATTTGAGGACAGGAGGAATGTTGACAACATTAGTCATAGATGTGTCTTAACCATGTGGCTTTAATAGAACTACTGTGTCAAAAGCCTCCAAATACTCTATCATAGGAGAAAAAACCCTGCGCCAACTAAAAACAGTTTTGTTTTGATTAGTTGTATTAAAATATTTAGAGAAAGGAAAAAATATTGGAGCCCAAAGAATTTCTGGATGAAGCCAAGAGTTTCAGGTAAAAGGCCAATAAGGAAGTGAGCTAACATCACATTGTCCAAAGAAGAGGCCATGTGTCTCCATTTGGGTGAACTTTCTGGGAGATGAGAGATGAGACACAGCACAGGAGCCAAGGGCCCCTGAGGTCAAGCCTACTAAGTCTTTTGCAGAGAGGACCATGGAAAGGCTATGAAACAGACTTCTAATGAAGAGAACAATTTTGCTAGAGATAAAATGGTTGCAAAAAGCCTTGATGAGAGTCACCAAGACAAGGAGATCCTATAGGCTGTGGTGGTTAGAGCAGGGTCAGCAGTGCCATGGCTCAGTCAACTGGCTGCTTGGCCTCTAAGAAGAGGATAGCTGACTGTGCAAATTCAGTGCTTGGGATGACAGAAAAAATATGAATGAATGCATTTTGCAGCCAGATAAGTGAAGCAGACCTGGCTAGAGATACAAACAGAACCAACATGTGAGACCAAGTACAAGAAAAAGAATAAGTTTAGATTAAAACAGGAGTCAACAAACTTTTTCTGTAGAAGGCCAGATAGTCCATGTTTGTGCTTTGAGGGCCATAAGATCTCTATCACAATGTCTCTACTCAGCCTTTGCAACACAAAAGCAGCCATAGACTAATGTTCTAATAAAACTTTATTTATGGAAAGGTAATTTACATTTCTCATTATTTTTATGCATCACAAAATAATCTTTTTCTCAACTATTTAAAAATGTAAAAACTATTTTCAGTTCACGGGCTGTATAAAACCAGGCAGTGGGCCAGAGCTATAGCTTGCCAGCTACAGATTAAATAGATAAAGACTGGGTAAGGATGGGAAAGGGGAGGGGCATGGGAAGGTGGGTGCAAAGGGCAAGTCTTATGGTTTCTGATAAGATGATAAGATTTAGGGAATATCTCTACTTCCAACAGGCATCTTTCAAGCCCAGACAGGAGAAAATGTGTTAAGTAAGTAATCAGATTTAGATAGTAATTCATCTTAGGAGCTGGACTATTCATACCATTTTAATCCTTTAACAGAAATCTCTCTCTCTCTCTCTCTCTCTTTTTTTTTTTCTTTATTTTCTGAGTTGGAGTCTCACTCTGTTGCCCAGGCTGGAGTGCAGTGACACGCTCACGGCCACCACAGCCTCAACCTGCTAGGCTCAGCTGATTCCCTTCCACCTCAACCTTCCAAGTAGCTGGAACTACAGGCATGTACCACAATGACCCACTAATTTGCTTATTTATTGTAGAGATTAGGTCTCGCCAAGTTGCCCTGGCTGGTCTTGAACCTGTGGGCTCAGGCAATCCTTTCACTTTGGCCTCCCAAAAGTGCTGGGATTATAGGCGTGAGCCACCACACCTGACCAGAAACACCTCTCTTTATAAGCATAGAATAAAATGCAAATACTTCATTTATTTTTTAAAATAGATAACTATATCAAGCAAAAATAAATGTTTTATTGTTGTTGCTATTGTTGTTTTATTGCTCCTTACACCCTTAGTTTTTCAAAACCTGAATAAGACTCAAGGACCAGGCTATGCCATCCCTGTAGGTACTGCCATTCATGGGGGCTACTATCCAGTAGCATAATTCCTCAGAAGAATTTTTTTTTTTAAGTTTTACAGTATTACCTCTGAAATCCATACCTTCATTAAGTGACATTAGATCTCCAAGGAGAATGACCTTATTTGGAATCTTTGTTCTTTTCTTCAGAGCCAGCATGTGTTAAATTGCAGGCTTCCCTGTAGCAATCTGCCAGAGTCACCCTTCAAGGAGCATCTTTTACAAGTTTTCTCCATGGGAATTTGTACTTCTTATTCAGATGAGGCACTGAGATAATTGAATTTGATTGAAAACGATTCCTACTGCCGATTAGCTAATTTGGGAACTTCCTTGAAGCCAGACTTGGCACATCAAAGCAGCCTCTGCTTCTTTTTCATCTTAGTATCTCCATTTCCTTAGGACAATACTTGGGATATAGTATAGGCTCAGTAAATGCTTGCTGATTGAGTGAATGAATGAATGAATGGTTAAGTCATGTCAGTCAGTGAGAAATAAATAGGTGTTGTGAAACAGAAGATATTTCTGGCGACTATACTGTAGGTATCTATACTTCTAGAATTATAAGCAATTATATAAGCAAGTAGTTAGAGTGCAAATTTCCTGGCTAGTGTGCCCTGATTTTTTTTTTCCTTCAAATCAGGGATTCTGGATTTTATAAATTTGGATTGTGTGTCATTTGCAAATGACTACACAGCTGTGGTTATTATTGGAGCCAGTTCTTGCCCATGATTTGCTTTGTTGAGAGTCCACTTTGAAATGTGGATTGGCACGGCCACAATCAGGAATGTGTTAGTGGTTACACGTCATGCTTGAGGATGCTTGTGGAGATTTGGGGCAATTTGGGGCATGTGATAAGGTCATCAGGAACAAAGAGCTATGATAATTGAGTTTTCATGGTGCTTTATTAATCTCTTAACCCAAGATCAAGCAAAGAAAAAAGCAGAGAAGACCTAACGTTCAGCCAGATTTGGTAAGAAGGAGTAACCAGAACTCTCTTAATTTGGTTCATTGGTTTGTGTTGTTTGTATAAACACTTGGTGGTTCCTGCCTTAGTTGAAGAACTAAAAGACAAAGGTAATATGTAATGCTGCCATAGAGCAGCAGAGTTACACATTTAAGGAGACAGGGACAATCGTGGTCAGATAAAAGCCAAGAGTTTCAGGTGGAAGGGGCAAAGAGGGAGTAAGGCAAAGGAAATGGTCATGTATCTTCACTTGGGCCATACTTGTTTAGGTGGCACAATGTTTACCTTGTGATCTTGGATGAAGGCTCTCTAATAATGCCCCTCTTCTTGGGGTAGTTCTGGATCTGGATTCTTGGACAGGTGGAACGAGCATCTGTGTGTGGGTTAAGTATAATCAGCCTGCCCTGGCTTTGGCACATCGGGGTCCAGACAAGCCAACACATTTCTTTATTCAGTCATCATGGGAATGAATAATAATTGTGCATATGGCCACTGAAATCTGTTTCCACTGTCTGGCTTGAGCTGGGCTGGGATTTTGCAAATTGGCACTTGGGCGACTGCTTTTCCACTGCTGAAGTGTCAGAGCATTGAAGATCAGCTCATAAGCCTTTCTTGGCCCATGACTTCCAGAGTTATTACAAACTGTAATTGCGGAATGGAGTTGCAGGCTGTTCATGTGCCTGCAACATTTCTTTTACAAGCTTGTACAGAATGTCAGGAAAATGTTGTTTTGCATTTTTATGGGCAATGTAAAGAATGCTTTGTAAATATCTTGAACCTGAAACAAAACTAACCCCAACTGAAAACATGCACACACACACACACACACACACATACACACACATACATGCACACACACATCAACTTTAAGGAAGCTTATTTTTGCTAATCACAAACACCAGTTATCTAGCAACCAAGCAATTTCCTGGCAAGAAATACCATAAGTCTCAAAAGGTTTTACAAATGTAGACTAGCTCATGAACCAAAGCCTATATCAAACCTTTACAGAAGGCTAGGTGTAGGGTAATTTCACATGTTCTTTGGGACTGCTTTGCTCTACAATGAAACCTGGGAACAAAAACAGCCATAGAGTAACTTGAGTCTAAATAGAAACTGGAAACATGTGAGAAATATTGCTGGAAAGAAACTAAGCATTTGATAAATGTTAATAATGATTCCGAGGATATTTAGCTTCTTTATTAGTTGACCTAGAATAAGGTGAGATGATCCATGTGCTTGGCTTACAACCAAGTTCAAGTGAATGACCATAGAAAGCAACTGAATTTGGTGGGTTCAGTAATTAGGGAGTGCCTTAAGTAAATGGTAGTTACACTACATTCACTAATATGGAGTAAATATCCAGGCCCAGGATAGGTTTCTCCTGTATCAGCATTTAAAATCCACAAGGTATTACATAAGCTACCAAGTCACAATAACAAATCAGTGCATTTCCTGGAATTGCTGAATCAGAACTGGAAGGGACTTCACAGGTCATCCAGTCTCAATTTCCTTCCAGGGAAGAGTTTCTTTTATTTAAAAAGGCAGCATCACCCTTGTGTCTCAGCATTTGATTAAGTGCTCTCGGGGGCAGGAGGCTCATTACCAAACAGGACCTTTGGTTAATTCTCCTTGTTACAACATTTTTTTGAGCCTCTCTGTTACTTCTACTTCCTTTGAAGCCTCATGAAGCAAGTCAAATTCCTAATCCCCATGGCAGCTCCTTAGACTTTTAAAGACAGCTCTAATGTTGCTCCTGGGTCTTCAAATTGGTAAATAGAAAACATTAAATGAGCTGCCTAAAGAAAGTTCAAACTTCAATAATTTCAATATTTGTGATCCCACATCCAGTCACTTTAAGGTTTTTGGGTTGACTCCAAGCCAATAATTTTGTCACCATGTTGTAAGTCAAGCACCTGGATCATCTCACCTTATTCTAGGTCAACTAAGAAAGTAGTGACAATTTGTCTTTTTCTTTCCAGTGTTGGCATCTCTTATTTAATTGTATGATTGCATTGGATAACCCATTAGTATGCCTATCATTCTGTATCCAGAAGGTATGTGGATTTGGCTACTTTTCAGCATCTCTATTGCCCCCATTTTGATCTAGACTACTGTAATGTTTTCCTAGGGCTTCTCTAACAAAGTACCACAGACTAGGTGACTAGAAAACAGACATTCCTATTTTCACAGTTCTGGAGGCTAAAAGTCTGAGATCAAGGAACCGGCAGGGTTGGTTCCCTCTGAGAGCTATGAGGAAAGAATCTGTTCTAGGCCATTTCCCTTGGTTTGTATGTGGCAATCTTCCATATTGTTGCTTTGTCTTCTCACTGTATGTGTATATCTCCAAATTTCCTCTTCTTATAAGGACATCAGTCATATTGAATTAGGACCTACCCCTATGACCTTGTTTTGATTTAATTGCCTCTTTAAAGACTTATTTACAAATATAGTCACATTCTGAGGCACTGGGGGTTAGGACTTTAACATATGAATTTTGGGAGAAAACATAATCCAGTCCATTACAGACGCAATCATCTCTCATCTGGATGACTTTCAACTGCCTCTAAACTGGCATCCCTATGCCTATTTTGGGTTCCTCAATTCAAAGTCCAAAGAGAAGAAGTTATTTTCTTTCTTTCTTTCTTTCTTTCTTTTTTTTTTTTTTGAGTTGGAGTCTCACTGTCACCCAGAGTGGAGTGCAGTGATCGCTCCCGGCCACTGCAGCCTCGACCTGCTGGGCTCTGGCGATTCTTTAGCCTCAGCCTTCCAAGTAGCTGGAACTACAGGCGTGCGCTACCATGCCCAACTAATTTTTTGATTTATTGTAGAGATGAGGTCTCACCAAGTTGCCCAGGCGGGTCTCAAACCTGCGGGCTCAGGCAATCTACTCACCTCAGCCTCCCAAGGCGCGGGATTACAGGCTGAGCCACCGAGCCTGGCTGAAGAAGTTATTTTCTTAAACTGTGAGTAAAATTATGTCATTTTTTACATTTAGCTTTTCAAGGGCTGTCTAATGCACTTACAATCCAAACTCCTGAAACATACAGGCTGTTTATGGTCTGATTCCTTCTTCTCTTTACTGATTTCACAAATATCTTCTTGCTTCAGCCACATTAATCTTTCAGTTCTAACACCAGAACTCTTTCTAATATCACAATACCTTTGGGCCTTTGCTTGTGCATTTTCCTCTACGTGGGACGTTTTGCTCCATCTTCCCATAGCCAGATCCTTCTAGTTCTTAGGTCTCAGCCTAAATATTTCTCAAAGAAGATTTTCTGATCTTTCTATCTAAAGAAAGTTCTCCCTCTTCTCTGTCTTGGGCTTCTGTTTGTTTTCATCACAACCTTTGAAATAACTTGTGGTCATTTTGTGTTTTCATGATTTTGTCTTTCTTTTTTGCTAGACAGCAGAATCTGTGACTTGATTAAAGTATTTCCTACATCTAATTCTTACACAGTGTATTGTAGGCACTCACACACTATTGAATGAATTGTTATATCTTTAACACAGTGTTGCCTACTGATGATATTGGCAACCCCATCTTATTCTTAACTTTAAGAGGAATGCTACTAATTTTCCACCATTTAATTATGCTCTAAATATAATGTCTATTTCAGGTTTCTGGTAGAACACAGACACAACCGGTTCTGGAACCAACATCCTTGTATCTTTGAAGAGCATGGGTAACTCATGCTCTTCAATATGGCCATGTTTCCTTTCAGTAAATTTTAAGGCTGATGAGTGGGAAATTTCTAATATCTATAACTAAAACATTGTTTTTGCCATATTGTTCATCAAATTATTGAAGTTTTCTTTGATGT
>CAUYQG010038561.1:0-34011 GCA_963574415.1 Tarsius wallacei | reverse complement strand
AAACTAAAAAAGTCTGTTAAAATAAAATCAGTCTTTGAGCCCAAGAATTTGTTTTTGCTACTTTCCTTAAGTTTCTAAACTTTCCTTAAGTTTCTAAGCATAAAAAAGACTGCTTTGTACCTGCATGATCAATGTGTGTATGCCTGACCTTGAATTGTACCCCACATCTTTATAATAAATAAATAATTTTTTTTTTTAAAAAAGACTGCTTTGAGGAATGGTTATAAAAAACATTCTCAGGGTGTAGTCAATAGAACGTAGCAAAACAACATCGATTAGCATATTTAACTCCGCCTGGGTAAACAATCATATTGAGTCTGACTTACCTTCCCAGCACCTTCTAGTTCTTTCTTATCTTTCAGTGCATGTCCAGACAACATTTTCATTTCAACAACTCCTGCTATGGCAATGATGGGTACAATTGCTAAGAGTAAAAGCGTTAACTGCCAACCATAGATTAAGGATATAATAATTCCTGTCCCAAGATTTGCTATATTCTGAGTAATTACAGCAAGCCTCGAACCTATAGCCTGCAAAACAAAAAAACAATAGAGAGACATTTTCCCATTATCTTTAAAATTCATGCTTACATTTTCCAAGAATTATGACAATTACCTTCAAGAAAATCTATTAGTTATTTTCTCAAAAAGCAAAGGTTTGCTTGTAAGAAGTTTATTGGGTTCCTATAATGAGCATTTCCATGACTTCAGAATAAATATTACAAGTAAAAGATCCAACAATTCAGAGTTCAATTACACATTCCTATCTCTTCTGATTTTCTAATACTAAGAAAATATTCATTAGTCAAAGCATAATCACAAAACAAGCTTTACAAATTAGCAGGATAAAAGAGTTTGACAAATAAACTGGGAATAGTGGGAATTTCCAATGTTAGATCTATATCTACTTATAATTTAAGCCTAATATTTATCATTGAGGATATTCAAATATATCTGGATCTATTTGAGAAAGTTATTATGTCAAATTTAACATTTAATTTTGGAAAAATACAGAGTTGAAAGTTATGGAATTAAATTTAGGGTATTAGGCAGGCATTAGAATCTTCAGTTTGAATGCCAGAGGGAGGCTGAAGCATGACTTTCAAAAGTGTACAGTGATTTCCAACTTTAAAACCAGAAGTCAAACTATGAAGTCAAGTCAGTCCACTGCTCTATACTGTCTGACTCTAAACCATATTTCCAACTCTAAAACCAAAAGTCAAACTGCAAAGCAGTTCAGTCCACCACTCTACCACGCACTTTACCAAATCTCCTCCACCCCAGAAATACTCCATGTCCTCAGACCATTCCAAATTCTTGCTCTGGCCCCAGACCTGCTTTCTCTGGAAATGGTCCATATTCTTTTCCACCCATAAAGTCTCTTCTGCCTCAGTGAGGTTGGTCTCGGGTGAAGATTATGATGGAGTACACAATCTAAGATGGTCATTCTATTTCTGTGACTTTGGACAAATCTCTCCCAACTCCCAAAATGAACAAGTGCATTGATTAATAATAAAAGTTTCTCTTTGCTCAGAATTCTGTGATAGAATTTTTTATAACTCCCTGCATCAATCCCTCCAAAATCATCTAACACCTGTCTGATATAAACATGAGACCAAGCCGGGCTTGGTGGCTCAGTCTGTAATCTCACGCTTTGGGAGGCTGAGGTGAGTGGATTGCCTGAGCCCACGGGTTCGAGACCCACCTGGGCAACTTGGCGAGACCTCATCTCTACAATAAATCAAAAATTAGCCGAGTGTGGTAATGCGCGCCTGTAGTTCCAGCTACTTGGAAGGCTCGCCAGAGCCCAGCAGGTCGAGGCTGCAGTGGCAGGGAGCGGTCACTGCACTCCAGTCTGGGCAACAGAGTGAGACTCCAACTCAAAAAAACAAAACAAAACAAAACAAAACACGAGACCAGTACTTAGTGGGAAAAGGGCACTATGACTATCAGTACCCTTTATACACATTAAATTCCATACCAAGAAACTGCATCAGGGTTGAAAGAGCAGCATAAATAATAGAGCACATTTATTTTTAGTTGATGCAATCACTCAGTTTATATCAAAGGGATGCTTTGCCAAAGGTGGCATAAATCAAAGACTGGAATGACCTTCAAAGCCAGCTGTCTGTATTGCACATCTTCAGTGGGAGGGTCAAAGGATGCAAGCTGAGAAAGGCTGTGGCACAGGGATGACACAGGTTGCTCTTGTTCTCAGTATCTACAATTCCTACTCAAAACTCATTTCCTGGAGCAGCTGCTGACTGAGAGAAACACTCAGAACATTCCTCAAGTTCATGGCAAAGGAAGTACCCTGGCACATAACCCTCAGACATAAATGTTCAACTTTGGATGGTAATCAAGGGCCATAGAAATAAGTAACGTGAACAAAATATAGCAAATTCTTTAACGTACAGGAAAGGTGAACTAAGAGTTCTAGAACCTTAAACTACAGGGAGATTAAGCCCCTTGGCTTTACTAATTTAGTGCTTCAGACATTGCACTAGTTATAGTTCCTTTAGTATAAAGATTAATGTTCACTATCCTGCGTCTACTCCTCATACAGAGTGGGAGTCTATAGAGTTCTGAGGACCCGAATGAATGAAAGAGCATGGATTAGTAGCCAGATAATTTTCATTGCAAAAAGTAGAGCTGAGAGGTAGAAACACTCCAAAAACAGGTCAGCCAATAGCTCAAGGATATTCTGTTACCATAGATTGGCTGAAAGAAGTGTTTGCTGATGGTTTGTTTGCTCTTCCCTGCTCTTTCCTTTTTAGCTGCTGTTTTAAGTTCTAGAAAACAGTTCTGCCTCAGAGTGGCTCACACAAAATGAGTGGAGCCCTGTTGGTAGGGCCACAAAAATGCCAGTTAGAGATGCCTTTGAGAAAACAAGTGAAAAGAGAAGGTGACACGAGCAGGCAATTGGAGACTAGTGAATATGGCAAAGGGCCTCAAAAGCAACACTGTGGAGTGAAAAGATCAACCAATTTTTACACACATAGGAAAGCACTATAGCCTAAGGCAGATCATAAAACCAGAGGAGTTTAAGAGGGAAGAAAAAACTCCAACGTAGTATCTCCAGACTGCATCTGCTTAGGGTTCTGTTGCAAGGGATTGAGTTTGTGTTCCCTCCAGGGTTGTCTTTAACACCAAATAGGATGTGGGTTGTGTGTCATCAAAGCATATGAGCATATATGACAGGATCTCTATAAAATGTACACTAAAGTTGGTACAGCAAATTAAGCTAGGCAATATAGGATTTAGGAATTTTGAGGATACAATTTGTCAACAGTGATCATCGTCCATCAAAAAGGCTCTCCTAGAGAGCTAGCAAAATGGATTCACTCTAAGCTTGTTGATTGACTCTTGTATCAATTTAAATTAAAAATAAAATAGACACTAATACTTTATGTCCTCCTCCGCCTACTAGCCCATTTGCTTTACCCAAGTTAGCAGAAAGTCCACTAACAATCTGGCCACTGTGCCTTATTTATTTCTTCCCCTTCTTCGTGAGCCACCAGGATTTTGTTTCCACTGCACCCCTGAAAAAGCTCTTGTTAGAACCATAAGCACTTCCACATCACTGCACCACTGTGAAATGTCCAGTCATTGTGCAAACTTATCAGCAACATTTGATATCCTAGATTGCTTCCTCCTTAAGACACTTACTTGGTTTATTTCTAAGACAACGCTCTTCTTAGAAGTTGAGGAGGTCAAAACTTTTGGAGTCATTCTTAAATTCACCTTCTCTCATATCTCCCCTCTAATTCAATCAATATATCCAGCATTAATTACTTTTTATCACCCTTAGTATGACCACACAGTCAAAACACTATCATCCTTCTCCAAGATTATTGCTATAGATTCCTCACCTTTCTTCTTGCTCCCTTCAGCCTGTTCACACAGCAGCCATAGAGATTCCTTAAAAATTTCAGATCATGCCACTCCCGTGTTCAAAACCCTGCAGTGATTTCCCATCTAATCCCAGATATAATGCCGACCTCAACCCTCATGAACCTTCCTTTCACTCACTTTATTCCAGGCATTCCATTTTCCCTGCTATCTTGGGAACAGTTGAGATATGCTCCAGTCTCTGGGCCTTAGCACTTGCTTATCCTTCTGATCAGAATACTCCTCCCCAGGCACCTAGATGATGGCACCTTTCCTTCCTTCGGGCTTCTTGCATATGTCACCCTATCAATGAGACCTACCTTCCTTCCTTGACAACAAGCTAGTCCCTAAACCCCCATATCCTGCCTTCATTTTTTTCCCACTGCACTTATGTCAATTTGACATGTCATGTAGACTCCATCAGGACAGGACTGTTGTCTGTTTTAGGACTTTCAAAGTTATTTCAATTAGCGTACATTTTGTTCAGTTACGTTCTATACAACTTGAGCTAAACCTTGATTTTTGTTGATTTGTTTGCTTTAAGCAAAGAGATCTTATTAAAAACAATTCCTAAGATTTATATTGCAATTTGAGAACTCTGTGCTTCTGCATTCATAACCTAATGTATGCTTACAGAAGCCCTATATATTAGAAGAGATGTTAGTATAGTACTACCTTACAGAAAAATTAAAAGATAAAGATTGGTAATGTTGCGGGGGGAGGCACAGCAGAATCATGAGTTATTTCAAATTCCACACCATCTTGTGGATTTTTTGCCATAAACAGTTTTAGTTGTAGAAGAAATTGTCACTTCAGCCAAAAATCAAAATTATCTGGCTCACCAGTTTCTAGTTATACCAATTAAAGAGATTCATTTAGCGGCAACATTTAAGTCTTATGAACTGACAGTTATTCCTTCTACCCTTACTTTATTTTTTAATGTGTTTTTCACTTCTTTCCATCTATTTTTTAGAATATTTTCTTCCTTTCTTTCTGAAATGTAGTGTCCCAAAACTTTCTTACGTATGTCCTTTTTTCAGTAGCAATTGTGATTTTCTGGTGATTGAGCACTAAAACAGACTAATCCTGGGTGATATGCTGATAAATACTTTTTTTTCCTAAACTACTATTCTACGTTCATCTTGTTACCAGCATGAATGACATTACAACAGCAAAAGAAAGCATACGCTACCTTTGTGCACTACAGTATATAATGCTTAAATAGTTAACATTTTTGCTATAAAAAGCACATGATATATTTGTAGGCTGGATGTTCATTAAACATTTTGTTAACGATGATGAGAACTAACCCCTGGAAGGAGAAGCTTGGTTTCATGCTGAGGTTCAAAATGGTCAATTAAGACAAACACCAATAGAAAGGTGGCACGTACCCCTTTAACTTGAGCAGCATCATTGGCGAGCCTCGTAGTCAATGCTCCAGTGGTGTTTTTAGGGTCATCAAACCAGCTCACATCCTGTGGCACAAAACATGATTTTGTTATCTTGAAGCTCTATTGATGAGACTCTTGGCTCCAGGAGGGCAGTGACAGAGCAAGTTTTGTTTATCATTTATATCCCCTGCATTTAGCTCACACGATGTGACACTCAATAGACAAGAAAGAGACTTAATATACAAGCACATAAAAAAGATCATTCCATTTATTAAACTTTTGTGCAAAAAAATGTCCCAAGCACTATTCCTAGAAATGGATCTATAAAACAGTAAAAAATACAAAGTCGCTGCTAGAGATGGAAGGCACAAATGAATAAACATATACCATGTCAGGTAGTAATAAACACTATGAAGAAACACAGAACAGGATAAGGACAAGAGTGAGGAGAGGTGCTATTTTAGAAACTGGGGAGGGGAAAGGCCTCTCTAGGGTAACATCTGAGCAGCAATCTGAATGAAGGAAAGGATAAGAACGTCTGAGAGAAAGAAGAAACAGTATGTGCAAAGGCCTTGACACAAAGGCATACTTGATCTGTTCATAACACTAGCAAGAAAACCTTAAAGGCTGCCAGTAGCCTAAAAAAAAACCTTTGTGTGAATTTGTAAAAGTTGCCTCTTCCTCTGGACAGATTTCTGTTCTCATCTGGCTCTCCCGATCCTCCTTTTCCCCATCTTATGCAATGGGCCACCAAGTATGAAATAGATGTTGTGTCAGAAAAAGGTGACATTGTAGCAGATGAGGTCTGAAAGGTAGTGGGGGCCACGCTGAGTATGGCCTTATGGGCAGCTGTAAAGATTCCAGACTTAATCCTGAGAGCTATAGGTAGCCTTCAGGTTTGAGCAGAGGAAGGTGATTTGACTTCTTTTTTTTTTTTTTTTTGAGTTGGAGTCTCACTCCGTCGCCCAGACTGGAGTGCAATGGCCGCTCCCGGCCACCGCAGCCTCGACCTGCTGGGCTCCGGCGATCCTTCCACCTCAGCCTTCCAAGTAGCTGGAACTACAGGCGCGCGCTACCACGCCCAGCTAATTTTGTGATTTATTGTAGAGATGAGGTCTCGCCAAGTTGCCCAGGTGGGTCTCGAACCCGCGGGCTCAGGCAATCCATTCACCTCAGGCACGGGATTACAGGCTTGACTTCTTTTAGAAAAAGGATTCTGGCTGTTTTAAGGGGAACATACTGGATTGGGATAAGAGAGAAGGTAGTGAGACCAGTTAGAAGGCTGTTGTGATATTGAACAGAAAGAGAGGAGTTAAGGTTTCAAGGTTTTTAATCCGAATAACTGGAAGAATGGAGCTTTCCTTTACTGATATGGGGGAAGAGTAGATAGGAAGTAAGCCTGGTGGGAAAGGGGAGAGTCCAAAGTTCAGTTTTGGAAATGTTAAAGTGTGAAATGCTTATAATCATCATTATCATTAATATTGTTTTCTTTATTTAAATAGCTTTAGGGATACAAATGATTTTTGGTTACATGACTCCTTTGTACAGTGGTGAAGTCTGGGTTAATTGTACCCCCCAACCTTATTAGTGCATACTTTTGAAATGCTTAATTAGACATCCAGCAGAGAAGCTGAACAAGCAGTTAGATAACTGGAATTCAGGAGAGCAAAAATGATTTCAGTTAAAAACAAAAAGCAATCTAGACTAAAATGTAATACCCAACATAATATAAGGTTTTCTTTTTAAATTCATTTATATTTTGAATATACAAATACTGACAAGATTATGAATATGAAATATGAACTTAAGGCTGTTATAAATAACTGGTCCCTAAGGAAGTTACCTGGACTGCTGATTTGCATTAAAGGACTATCTATCATTTTCCTCCAAAATATTTAAGAAAAAATGTAGTACTCCAATTTATCATGGTATTTACTAATTTGTTTTTCAATATTCTTAAGTGTTAAGTGTCTCCCCATTGTAATGTAACTTCTTTAAAGACAGGGACCTACAATGCTGAGAACTATGTTTTGTATCTACAAGACAGGCAATAAATGTTGCCCTACCTAACAACTTACAAAGAGGTCATTACACAAACCATCAACTCAGCTCTCAAAGTATAATGGATCTAGGAGCTGGCCTGGAAGCTGGTGGGGTAATAGGGCATTTGACCCTGGACCAAGGTCGGCCTCAAGCCTAAATGGAATCTCAGTTATAAATATGGTTGGACTTGAGAGTCTGAGGACACTCCATTAAACAGTGCTCTCTCACTCATCAGATTCAATCCTGTCTCTGTCAGTCACTAGCTAGAAATTCCCAGAAATATGTTTTCTTTTTAAGCGGTGGAGGGAGAAATGGGAAAGGACTGAGGAACCAAAGACAGCTGGAGAAATGTCAATGTCCTCTAGAAATCCTAACACATCAAACTGATGCTTCTTAGCCAGGGCTCAATGCCACGTGATTTAGTGACTATTCAATGGCAAGTGATTTCGTGATTTTAAAATGTAAAGTTATTAGGTAGCATACAATATTGTCATGATTGTTCAGTTAACTTTCCACTTTGAACTGGGCTGTTGTGGTTACAGTCCCATCATCTCCCATCCCCCATTCCCTTTCCCAAGAAAAACATTCACTTCTGGCTGTGGTCAGAATTTGAAGGTGCAAAATGGAAGATGCATTCCACCAAGTCATTACCAACCAGTAACACTGCAACTTGGATTAGTATATCAGTACAGCCCCAGTCATGAAACTGGACAGTGAGGAATGGGTCATGGGGATGAATTTTGATATGTGGAAGGAAAGGGTATAGAGAGCTTGGTGGATGAAAACCCAAGTGCCCTGAGATTCCCAGGAGAAAGAAGGAAAAAGAGAAAATGGAAGAAGAGTATTGAAGAGCCCTTCTACCTACACTGCACACAACTGCTAAGACAAAAGGCTGGGGGTAAATCCATTGTGGAGACTCTTTCTCAAAGTGGTCCAGTTCCTTGTGCCCACCCACAGCAAACAGACAGTGGGGCCTCACCCTGCACTTAGAGGGTAGTTTGGCCACATCTCTAAGATGAAACTGAGGGACAACCTCCACAGGAGCTAGATCTGAGTACCACGGCTGAGCTCCCACTGCCTGAGTCCACAGGGGACAACCCTCAATAGACATACCTGTCTCAGCATGGATCTGAAAACCATGTATCGGAGCCGCTTGGTGAGGATCTCTCCAGCTTTGCCAAACGTGTAACCCTGTGAACAAACACAGGCCACACAAAAGACTTGTTAGAGACCCAGCTACTAATAACACAAAAGGAGGGGGACTTGATGTCACTGCTAAAGCAGGACACTAGACAAAGTCAGAAAGCATGATTTCCAGGGTTTGCCACATTTCTGTGACTGTGTACTGTGGTGCAAGGCTGCCCTGGTGGGTCAGGAGGGCCCAGGTTTGAAACTGACACTGCTACTCCCAGCTAGCTGGCAGGCTGACCAGGGATGTATTAGGAAAGTGTTTCTCTGTCTTCACTCCCACCCCTACTTACTTTTCCCAGTCAACGGGGGTCTATCACGTAGAAAACTGGAGGCTGGGGATGCTCTAAATAGGATGGCTATGCTATGTATCATCTAAACTGGGACACTTTTGAGAATGAAAGGGGGTGTTACTACTAATGGCACCAAGACCTGAGGTATAATTTGAGAAAATAGTTTATGGCCATCTCAGCCATAAATGACCCAGAAAACAAAGATACCAAATTCTTTCTTACGAGTTAAAAAAAAGTCAAAGTCTAGGAGCAAAATGGGTTGGGGAAGAAGGCTTACTAAGAGAGAACTTTCTGCACTGTACTTCTGCACCCTTCAAGAATGTAATCTTCTGTGTCTGGAACAGAGTTATTGGGAAAGAATACAGTAGGATGTGAGTGTGCTGCTATGCTAGGCTACATCTAAGGAGGAAGAGCAATGAGTCTGGGGATACAGGACTAGAAAGAATCAGTGTTCCCTTCTTTCTGGAACTGGGAAGTGGCCATTTTCAGATGAGGCTACCACACATTCTCTGGGAAGCAGAGAATGGCCATGTGGTGCATTAGAAGAGAAGCCTTGATCACAGTCCTGATCTCCCACAGAATCAGAGTAATAGAGGAGGGTGATAACATATTCTCTGTGCTCCCAAGTGGCGTGTTGGATACTATTGAGAGAGAAAGGGAAGAAACACAAAGAGTGTAAGTGAAGAAAGAACCAACTCTTCTAAGCAGTCCTGATAAAGGGGACAGCCAGGGTGGACCATGCAAGTAAAGGCCAGATAGGGCCATGAGCCTCTCAGAATGCCTGCTTCCAAGGGACCGAGGGACCACAATGTCCACACACTATCCTCCTCCACCCAGAGTTGTAATGCTACATAACCCCTCTGCCAACATAGATGCCAATGCAGGGAGATGAAGGAGATGGGAACAACCTTAGATCAACTGAGTTTAAGTCTGAAATTACTAAAGTGTTTAAGTTTACCTGGAAATGACTAATTTTGCTATTGACCTGAATGGAACGTGAAATACCTTGCCCACTTCAGGAATATTACTATTGTTATTTTTGTCGAGCGCTAGCCTTTGTTTAGTGCTTACTCTGACACTGTATTTTACACACATTTTCATTAAGTCCTTATGACACCCCAAATCACCACTTTACGGAAGGAGGCTGATAAGTTCCTAGAGGCAACAGTTACCAGGTGGTAGAGTTGGAATCTCAATCCAGGTCTGTGAGAATCCTAACCAGAATGGGAACTCAGAGCCTGAACTTTTAACCACCCACTGAGCTCCCTCCCATGTTCCTAAAATGAGGGGTTAGGCATTTGAACATCTTTAGGGACTTTGTTATCTCTATACTTCATCACCGTTTTCAGGCAAGCCAGGCTCCAATCTCCCCTAGCACCATGATGTTATAAAGGTACTGCTCTAACTTTCTTTGCTTCGCCAAACCAAATGGGCAAAGTTTAAGGGGTCAGCTTAAAGCCTACCTCTGTCTGGATTCCTTAACCAAATTCACATTTAGTAGTGTGTTTACCTTCTCCAAACACCTGTGTATTAATGCCTGTGGTATGGCAATCTTGTATGTAGTAAGAGTGTCAAATTTATTCTAGCAAGGTAAAATTCTCCAGCAAGACTTTAAGTACAAAGTAAAGAAGTAATTCAGTCTACATAAATGACCATGAATAGCCAAAAAAAAAAAAAACCTTAGCAAAAGAAACAGCAGGAGGTATCACACTTCCAGACTTCAAACCTTAATATAAGGCTACAATAATCAAAACAGCCTGGTACTGGTACACGAATAGGCATACAGACCAATGGAACAGGATAGAGATTCTGGAAGCAGAGCTTCAATTTCTCAATCAACTCATCTTTGACAAAGACTCCAACAACAACTACTGGGAAGAGGAGAACCTATTCAGTAAATGGTGCTAGAAAAACTGGCTGATCACATGCAGAAGATTGAAACAGGACCCCTACCTATCCCCATACACAAAAATTAATTCTAGATGAATCAAAGACCTAAACGTAAAACCTCAAACTATAAAAATCTTAGAAAATGCAGGACATACCCTTATTGAAATTGGAACTGACAACTAATTTCTGATCAAACCCCAAGTGCCTATACCATGAGGTAAGATAGACAAGTGGGACCTCATCAAACTGACAAGCCTTTGAAAAGTAAAAGAAACCATCAAGAGAGCAGGGAGACAGCCCACAGAATGGGAAAAGATATTTGCCAACTGTATATCTCACAAAGGCCTAACATCTAGAATCTACAAAGAGTTCAAACGTGCCAAAAGGAAAAAAACAAATAGCCCCATTAAAAAGTGGGCAAAAGACATGAGTAGACATTTCTCAAAAGAAGATATATGGGCAGCCAACAGACACATGAAAAAGTGCTCAGCCTCACTCATCATCAGAGAAATGCAAATCAAAACCACATTGAGATACTACCTAACCCCAGTAAGAATGACCATCATTAATAAGACAAATAACAACAGACGCTGGCGAGGATGTGGAGAAAAAGGAATGCTTCTACACTGCTGGTGGGAATGCAACTAGTCCAACTCCTTTGGAAGAAATGTGGCAATTTCTGAAAGAACTAGAAATTTACCTTCCGTTTGACCCAGCAATCCCCCTATTGGGAATATACCCGAAAGAACTCAAGTCATTCTACCAAAAAGATACCTGCACATGCATGTTTGTTGCAGTTCTATTCACAATAGCAAAAACATGGAACCAACCATGCTGCCCATCGAAGCTGAATTGGATTTAAAAAATGTGGTACATATACACAATGGAATATTATGCAGCCATAAAGAAGGATAAACATATGGAATTTGCAGCACCTTGGATGGATTTAGAGTCTATCATACTCAGTGATCTATCACAAAAACAAAGAACAGAGTACTGTATATTCTCACTCATAAGCAAACCTTGAACAATTATCATAATATTATAAGAAAGGGAATGGCAGTAGGGAAACTGCCAGGGGAGGAGGGTGGGATTGGCAGTTGAGGGAAACTGCCAGGGGAGGGAGGGGCACACCTCATCAACAAGGATACCTGCATAATGAACATTTGTATACCTAACCCTGAATCTTTAAAATAAAGAAGAAAAAAAAAAGGAATTCAGTCTTTTTTCTTTTGCACCTCTTATAAGGTCCAGAAAAAATGTTCTATTAAAAATTTTAATGCATACTTACATGTTAAATAAAGATACCTATTCAGAGTTTTATTTTTAAACATCACATGTGGTTAATCATTCATTCATATGTGATTCATTCATAACTGAGCACTTGGTCACGTGATCTCTTTTAATCATCTAGAGACAGGTACCATTATCTCTGTTTAACACCTAAGGAAACCAAAGCTTAGATGGCTTAAATTACTTACTTTCCTGAGGATCCAAAATTAGGAACTGGTACAGCTGGTGTTTCAACCTATGCCTAATACCAAAATCCATACTGCCTTACCATACTAACATTTAGAGAACCCAATTCCCTGTCATTTCATTTCAGCCATTTGCAAGCTATAAAATTTGATTCTTTACAATGTTTCCTACAGTTTTTGTTGGAGGATTGACGTTCTTCCATCACTAAAAATGTTCTTTCTCCTTTAGCAAAAGTTGAGAGATAAACTCTTCCAACCCTTTTTAAATCAGCATAACCTGCTTATGGGGTTTTGTTTGTTGTCATTGCTTTTAAGGAAGACATTTCTTTGAGCATTTACATTTACTGGCAGTACTTATATCCAAACTTATATCCAGGGCTCCTCCAAATCCCATTTTTGAGTTCCTACCTTTCATTTCCAATCATTATATTAAACACTCTGTTCCCTCTGGTTTCACTGATATTTCCATTTGAGAGAGGTGAGGATGGAGAGGAGACAGTAGGCAAGGGAGCCAGAGGAAGGCAAAACGTTTTTGTTTTACATATGTCAAATAAAAACTTGGCTGCTGGTAGCCACGTTAATAAAGAAGAAGTTCTACTAAAAGGTAAACTACACGGATATTTACAAATTCCCCCAGTTGCATTTCTCAAAATGAATAAAGTAAAAATGTATACATTTACCTGAAGGAAAAATGTAATAAAAGAAATAATTCCAAGCACTAGAAACAACAGTGAAAATATGTTACTATTTTGTCGTTTTGTTTCAGGATCATCATTTTTTGTAAAAACCTGTGAGAAAATATCAAGAGTTAATATATAGATATATAGATATATAGTTAAATGTAAAGGAGTTTTTAGTTCAGTCACTAAGAAGCCATTTTGAGTCTGATGCATTTTTCATCTAGCACATTATCGGGGGTCAGGAGAACTTTAGTTTACTGGAAAGCAGGGTTGGCTTTCCTACTGCCAACTTTATAAGTTTCTGCATTCTGCTTTCTTTAGAGATCAAGAATGGGTTTGTCACTCATAAACTAAGTCCATGTTTTTTCTGCTCAGATGCCTTCCTGGAGTAAGGAGTGCTACCACCACTGTGCAAAGTAGCAATGAGAACAAATATTCTTCTCTTCCTTGCTGGGAAATTACATTGTATGGCAATTTATTATTTAACTGCTTGGGCATTCCAAACTGTCCCCAGATGTCTAAAGTAAATCTGCTGATGTATTTTTTTGTTTTTTGTTTTGTCTGGTTTTGGTGAATCAAGGCGAGGTGGTCATCTTATGGCTTTCAAAAAGATGGTAGTTTTCTTAAGTTAGCCACCTTTGTAGGATGGCCAGTTAGAGAGCTAGCTGGAAACTACAGCTAGCTGACCTAGCACTTTACATGGAAACCTTTCCAGAGATGACTATAAGGACTAATAAGAAGTTTGGGGCTCAAGGAACACAGAGGATAACCATTCCACAGGGAAATAAAACACATCTCTCCCTTTGCAGGGAAAAAAAAAAAAAAAATTTTAGAAGAGATTAAATAAATTTTTCTTGACTTGTCATTCCAGCAGCAGTAATAACAATCATTAAATTCTTATTCTGTACCAGGCATTATCTTAAACAAATTCATGTAAACCATTCCTTTTATCTTTACAACCATCTCCTGAAGTATGACTTATTATCATCATCATCATTTTAAAAAGAGAGAAACTGAAGTACAGAGAAGTTAATTAATTTGTTCAAGATAATACAGCCAGCAAGGGATGATCCAAGGATATAAATCCAAGCAATCTGACCCAGAGACTGTTATCCTCAAAGAGGCATATGGTTGGCTGCCTATCTAATATGTAGATGCTAATGTGCCAGTCCTGGGTCACCCACCTCCAGACATAATGTCACATGTAGAATGAGAAAAACAAAATCAGTAAGGTGAGGTTTTGTTACAGCCAAACCCATTCCTAACTTTACCACTTAATTTTTTTTTTTTTTTTTCCTGAAGATGCCATGGTCTACCTCTCTGCCTGCGAGACATATGTTAGGACAGGGAACATCAAACTACGGGCCACTGGCCAAATGTTTATATACAGTTTTAATGGAACACTGCTGTGCCCACTTGTTTCCATATTGTACATGGCTGCTTTTGCACTACAAGGTCAGAGTTGAGTATCTGCAACAGAAACCATATGGTCTGCAAAGTCTAAAATATTTACTATCTTACTGTTTATAGAAAAAGTTTGCTGGCTCCTGTTTTGGAACATACGCTCTACAGAATCAGACATTTCTGTCATCTCCTCAGTGTTTTTCCAGCAACTAGAAAAGTATCTGGCACAGAGCAGACAGTGAAAAAATATTTCTTGAATGAATAACATTAAACATGCATATCAACCTGAAATAAGCTAGTCAGGCCTGGGTAGTCCTGAATAATTTTATATATTTTGTGAGATAAAAAGTGAGTATTTGGCTTATGCTTCTTGTGATGATCAATCTCTTTGCCCACAATGTTTTCAGCAGTTATGTCAAGAATGGCCTCACCTTGGTATTTGGACATCTGTCACTAAACAGAGAACATTCCTTCTCAGACTGTAATTTTATTGTTGAAAATGCCACCATTAAGATCGGGTGGAACCAACCTGTCAATTTCAATCTTTAGGAAGCTGTTCCTTTTTATTTCAGAATTAGCAAGTGAGATGAAAATTATATTGTACAGAGGCAGCCTACTCATGTCCTGGCAAGTGTGTATGTTAAAGAACAGCTCATTCAAACCAGTCTGACAAACACATGAGGAACTGTCTTTGCACATTGGTGAAATGACGGTTCATAAGGTTTGCTTAGAGCCCAATGTTGGCAGTTACGGGAAAGTCATCCCATCAGTTTCATTGACTATTTCAGGAAGCTGTTCCCCAGAGCCCTAGAATAGACACCAACTGCCAGGACAAAGGAAGACTCACAAAATTAACTTTCCTACCACAAACCAGACTTCTAGTCTTATATCTTCAAGCCAGTTAGTTTCATATGAAGATATATGGTTTTTGTATACGAGAACAAAACAAACAGTTCATTCATTTTTCGGTCAGGCTCATAAATCCCAACAAATGAACATGAAAACTTACCCCTATTATTTTTGAAAATATTACTGAAAATGCTGGTTGCAGGCCCCCATTTATAATGGCACAAAATACACCAACAACAAAATAAGGCCATTCAGTTAAATTCAGCTTCAAGATCCTCCAAAAGGAAACTGGAGGTACATTTTCATCCTAGAAAACACAAAATATCACAACAGGCGAGTTTTTAAAAAATGATAATTGACCTTATGATGTACATTTCTTTCATATGCACAAAAAATTTTAAAGGAATACAGCCTGCCCTTATTCTTTACCCAATGATGGCTACATAGCTTCAAAAAATGCTGACACATTTTGCTACAGGACTCCTTTTTTTTTTTTAAAGAAATGAATGACATTTCCACAAACATTTACATTTTACTTGGCGTTTAGAACATAACAAGCAAATTTACAAGTAGGGATAAACAGAATATAAAATTTGATATTTGAAGACCTACTATAGTCTCTACATTGTAAATTCTAATTCTAAAAATCTCGTCCTATAAATTCTCATTCTAAATTCTAATCTGATTCTAAAATGTTAACATTTTGGCTTGTAGAACATTCTGAAGGAAAGGACAGGAGGATTCTGAACAGCGCTTTCCTGTTTCTACTCCTACCCCAGCCCAGGATATCAAACTAGGAGAGCCTCAGGGAGTGGGCTTAAAGCAAACTCTACATCCTCCTTCATACCATAGCCTCTTTTGTACTAAGCTTTCTGTCTTGGCTTTGTGATCCACGGACACTCCTGCGTGTTGATCTTTTTCTTATTAGACTGGAGCCTGAATCTTTTGAAGACATTTCCAAGGCATCAATTTCACTTTTGGATTCATCAGCTGCATTTTCTAATTCAATTTCATTTCCTCCTGTCTAAAATAAACAAGAAACATGCAGAAACTAGTTAGGCTCAGTTCACTGAACATTAGCTATCAAGGAAAATGGTAATTTGTTTAAGTAATTACAAGAAAGGGAAAAGCTAAATTCTGAGGGGGTATGTATGTGTGTGTGATATTTGAAAATGAAAACCACTAAATAAGAAGAATCCTCACTGAATATGCTGAAATAACATGGCATCCATCCCATGAATCTTATCTAGTCATCTCTTTTTTGTGGCTGTTTGGCTTAATCAGGTTTGTGGACCAGTGCTGTCAACAGAAATATGGTACAAGCCATACTGTAAGCCATGTCTGTCATTTTAAATTTTCTAGTAACCACATTAATAAATGTGAAAAGAAAGGAGTAAAATCAAGTTTAATTATATATTTTATTTCACCAAATATATCCAAGGTATTACTGATATCCAATGATACTGCTTCAACATCTAATCAATACAAAAATTAGTGAGATATTTTGCATTCTTTTTTTGGTACTAAGTCTTTGGAGTCTTGTATGCAGATTCTACGTACATTTCTATTCAGATTAACCACTGTTTAAATGATCAATAGGCATATGTGGATACTGACTACTATAATGGATAGGTCACCTATAAACCTTTTAAAATTTTTGCTTATCCTTTTTTATTTTCCCTCCTTTAAAGAGGAAAAAAAAAAAAAATCTAAAACACTGATCTGATCCTGAATACCCCAAATGCTTTTTCTGACTTTTCAAGATAATGAAATCAAATCACATTTATTTTTAACATTAAACACAGCATTATCACTGAGATAATGTAGGAAACTTCTAGAGTTAAAATTATACCTGCATTGTGACAAGTTTGAAGTAAATACCCTTCTCTTTCATTAGTTCATCATGATTTCCTCTCTCTACAATGACTCCATCATCAAAGCCAGCGATGACATCAGCATTACGAACCGTTGATAAACGATGAGCAATCACAATGGTAGTCCGGCCTTTCCTGGCCTAAAAAGAGAGACAATTTTGAATACATAAACAATTACATGCAAAAACTCATTCATTCTGTGTATATTCACTGAACACCAATGTTTTGGACATTATAAAACCAACAAAGCTACATAAGATATTATTTGATGTCAATAAATGTATAGTTACTTGATACTGATTTGAAATGATGTTTTATTATAATAAATACAAAAACAAATATCACATTCACATATTAATATTATGTAAGTCTCTAAGTATTTCTCTTAACCTAAATTTGTCATAATAATCAGAGGCTTATACAAAGTAACAAAATCCTGTAGTCCAGGCATTGGCCAGTCAAAACAAACACAAGCCAGTGGGGCTGTACTGGGATATACCAGCTAGTAATCAGCCCTCAGAATCACAGTCCTATTTCACACGATTACTTGGATGAACAAGAGAGACAATAAATGTAAGGCAGTAAAGTCCAGACTTCAGGGCCAGATTGATTTGAAGTAAATTTATGAGCTTATTTTATCCAAGTATTTTAACCTGTGTGAGGCTCAATTTACTCATATGTAAAATAGAGGTATAATAAGATTCACTTCTTAGGGTAGTTTTGATTGACTAAATAAAATAATGCACATAAAGCATTGTGACTTTATACATAGTAAGTGCTTAATATATGATACCTAGTCCTAGGCAGAAGAATTAGGGGAAAATTGAAGAGATATATAAATGTTTTAATAATCTCATTTTTATTTTAACAAAAATAAAACAGAGCTGGATAACCAGGCCTTGTCTGAGATTTCTTTAATCTTTGTAACTTTCCCAATGCTTATGATTTTTGCTACTTTATGTTTCTCTCCAGTAATTAGCAATAACATTTTTTTTTTAAATCACAAAGAAGAAAGAAAACGCATGTGAGAAAAATTAGTGATAGGGAAGACAATGGATCAATTCTTTGGATATTTTTGAGAAAGGGGGCATGTGAAATTCCCCCAAAATTTACACTCTAAAGAATAAGTATTTTTAAATGCAACCTTTAAAAATTGTTTTTATTTATAATTTTATACATAGTTCCATTGTAGAACAGTAAGCAAACTCAGATAAGCAAAACAATAAGAAAACACAGATGTGAAATCACAGATAAGCAAAGTGAAGGGAAAAAAAGCAGCCGCAATCCCATCTGCCTCTGTTTTGGTTCACAGAATGTTAATGACAACCAAAGTTGCTTTTTTCCCTCTCTCAACAATTAAGCACGTTGACAGGATGTTTAAAGGAACATTTAGTGTTATTTTATTAGAGAAACAGAGAGTGGAACAAAATGGGTGCATCTTTGAATACTACTGTGGCATCTCAACTTAGAAAACTTTTGGTTAAGAGGTCTCCACATTCCTGGTCCTTACAGAGATAGCCTGTTACCACTATATGCTGAAGACCAAGCACACAGTGCTTGGTACATAGCAAACACTCAAATCCTAATTAGTGAATGACTCATATGGACTCAAGAATTGCAGGAAGGCCAACTTTGTTGATAGTCAAGGATGTTTCATGGCTCAGTTAGGTTTCCAATACCACAGACTCTCTGCCTCTGTCCTGGGGATAAGAGGTTCCTCATTTCCCATAGTCTCCAAGTGGCATTTAACATCTTGGAAGTTAAATGTGGAACTTCAGATTACATTTTCCTCTTGTTGACAATATTGCAAACTTTCAAAACCTAAGTAACAGGGTTATCCCCAAAGCTAAATCTTCAATATCACAATGAAGACCAATTTTCCTTTGTCTATATTTCTCATTGTTTAATTTAAAAGATTTGCAAGTTGTCTTTGATAAAGAGGTATTCATCACCACTAAAAAAAAATCAGAGAAATAGAAATTGAACAAGCAAGCAAATAATCAAATAGAAAAATAACTTCAAAGAGGCCTGATGCTTTTATTTTAATAGCTGGAGGAATCATCTAGAAGTTACAGAATACAGAAATTTCCAGTATTAAGAGGAATTACCAGTGGAATGTTCTTAAGTTTATGAATCAGGTTGGTTTTAATTAACTTCCCACAAACCTTATCCAGAGCCACCTGAACCACCGCTTCACTTTCTGTGTCCAAGGCTGATGTGGCCTCATCTAGCAGGAGGATCTTGGGATTGCGAACCAAGGCACGTGCAATGGCGATTCTCTGTTTCTGTCCACCACTCAGCTGGGCTCCTCTCTCTCCCACTAGGGTGTCAAATTTCTACAACACGGAAGCACAGAAGGATTTCACAAAAGAACAAGCTATCTCAGCTCACATTTTAAATTGGTAAGGAATCTCATAACAACCCAAGTCTCACAGGCAATAGAGTCAAATTCTTAGTGCAATAAACAACCACTGTTTTTAAAAATATATTTACTACTAGTTTATACCACTAGAGCTTTCAAATCTGAAATAATTTTGATTTCCCATCTTAGGGGCTGTCTCCAATTCATAGTAGTTTTCTAACTTCGTATGTATTAGGCCAGCATTTATTATTTGTACTTCTAGAATGGCAAAGGTCAAGAACAACTTACATGAGGCAGTTTCATGATAAAGTCATAGGCATTGGCTTCCTTGACAGCTTTCTCAATCTCATCCATGGTGACATCTTCACGACCATAGCGAATGTTTTCAGCTATTGTGGTGGCAAACAACACAGGTTCCTGACTCACCACACCAGTAATTTCCCGTAGATACCTTACGTTTATGGCCCTAATGTCCTGTCCATCAATACTGACCTGGAAAAAATGGTTAAGTGTGATTTTCATACATTTGTAGTTGGAATGACAACCTTAGAATGATCTACAAGGGTAATGGCTAATTGCCGCAGTGTCTAGCTCAGTATGGATCACCTCACCATGCCTTCTGTGGGATCATAGAGTCTCTGCATTAGCTGGACCGTTGTGCTCTTCCCACAGCCACTGTTCCCAACCAGGGCTACTGTCTGCCCACTCTGCACCTTCAGATCGAGGCCTTTCAAGATCTACCAGGACAAATGAGAAATAAACTTTAAGGCAATTCACAGATACAGGGTATATGAACTGACAGTTCAATTCAATATTAGTCTAAATAAAATACACATGCACATTTCAAAAATAATCTCTAAAGGACAGTATCAGAAACTCTTCATCCAATCGATTAATTATTGATTAATCATTTATCACTGTACCTTAACGTCTTTTCGAGATGGGTAACTGAAGTGAACATTTCTGAATTCCAAATTTCCCTTAATAGTATCTGGTTTGTGGCCATTCTTCGAATAGCTGTCAATATTTGGTGTCTAAACAAAATCAAATTGTAAGAGATTACTAGGTTACAACAACTATTTTTAGTGACATTTTGAGGAAAGCTGCATAAAGTGATAAAGTAATAGACTCAACTGAAAAATCTGTTACGCAGATGGATAAATGGCCAACTCAGACTCTTAACTGAAAAATCTGTTACACAGATGGATAAATGGCCAACTCAGACTTACATGATCAATTATCTTGAAGATTTCATAAGCTGCTCCTCTTGCATTTGCAAATGCTTCAATGCTTGGAGATGCCTGTCCAACACTAAAGGCCCCAATTAATACAGAAAAGAAGACCTAAGGAATGTGAAGGAAAACCATCAAGTTACTTAGATAGTAATAGCGCAATTTTTTCCATACTTCTAACATAGTTAATTAAATTTTAAAATGGCAAGGCAACATATGAATACTGGGTATTAAAAATATTTTAAAAGTTTATAACTCAAAGCATAATTTTAAAATGTATTACCTCTAAAAATGTCAAATAAGTGAGGTAATGAGTATATTAATTAGTTTTGATTTACTCACTCCACATTGTATATATATCAAAACACCACATTATACTCACAAATGTAATACAATTATGATTTTGTCAACTAAAAATAATATAAGAAAAAAATGTAAAAATATTTTAAAAGTTTAAATACTTTTCAGTCTAGAATGCAGAATAAGTTTTACTTGCTCAATAAAACAATGATTTAAGTTCTATAGGACCAGACTACTATATTAGAATATTTTTATATTTCTCTACTAGCTAAGGATTTTTGTTTACATCATCAACAGGGTAAAGTGGAAACAAACACTAGCAAGAGAGTCAGAAGACCCAGGTTCAAATCCTGGATTAGTACTAACTAGCTATACGTATTTAGGCCATTATCTTAGATTCTTTGGACTTCAATTTCTTTATTTACAAAAATAGGCAAGATTCTATGTTTTCTCTACCCAGCAATCGTAGAGAAGTCATATCATGATGAAAGAGCCTATGAAAATATTTTGAAAATTACAAAGCACACCTATGGCATAACGCTTTATCAGCTTAAGTCTTCCCTCCTCCTTCCACCAGACTGTGTTCTCTTTGAGGTCTGATAAGCAGGTTTTTGCTTTTTTTTGTTCTGCACAATCAGATTTCTTATTGGTAAAGATTTGTCTTTGTAGCTCATTGAAGTTGATGAGAACTCATGTCACTATTCATTTTTTTCTAAATCACATGGGAATTATATTGCCCAATAATTTATACAGAAGAAACTTTGTTAAGTGATTCTATAATCATTACTTCAATTAGTCCTTAGGCAACACTGAAAGTTAGGGCACACTATTCCTGTCATGTCCGTTTGGCAGAGGAAGTAACAGAGGCTTGAAAAGTTTAGGTGGCTGCCCCAGATCACATAGCTAAGTGACATAGCCAAATTTTGAACCAAGTTAGTCTGATATCAAATACCACATTCACTATTCTGGATGCCTCCAGTTTGCAAGGTAGATTTGCATTCAGTGAATACTGGATTTAAACTGTTTATCTATATCACAAACAGAATACGTTTCTTCCCACAGCCTCACTCACCCACAGCATTGCTTTCCAAAAAAAACTTTTTAGGAAAAGCCATTCTTGACTAAGCGACCTCACAAATGTTGGATAAGACAAATTTGAAAATACCCAAGAGGCAATTATTGTATTAATACTACAAATCTGGTTCCTGAGAAAGGAAACTCCTTCAAAGAACTCAACAAAATCCAATCTCTCATTGACTAGATATATCTCTGCTTGGTCTATGAAAAAGGAGCTAAATGACTCTTCTAACAGTATGTACTTTATAAGATCAGATACAATTGAGTTTGATTTGGAAATTATTTCATTGTCTTTAAAATAAAAGAGGATAACATCAAATAGCAAGCCTTCTGTGCTCATACAAAGGTCTATCATGCAGAAAATTTCTAAACAGAATTTTCTTTTAAGAAGAGTATCTACAAGGAACTCAAACATGCAGAAAAGGAAAAAACAAACAACCACATTATAAAATGGGCAAAAGATATGAACAGATACTTCTTAAAGGAAGACATCCAAGCAGCCAACAGACACATGAAGAAATGTTCAACCTCACTAATCATCAGGGAGATGCAAATCAAAACCACTCTGAGATACCACCTAACTCCAGTCAGAATGGCAATTTCAATAACTCAAAAAATAACAGTTGCTGGAGAGGGTGTGGCGAAAAGCGAACACTGCTACACTGTTGTTGGGAGTGTAGACTAGTGCAACCTCTGTAGAAAGCAGTGTGGCGATTCCTAAAAGCTCTAAATATCAACCTCTCATATGACCCCGCTATCCTCCTACTGGGAATATACCCTGAAGAACTCAAATCACTCTATAGAAAAGATACCTGCACACGTATGTTTATCGCAGCATTGTTCACAATAGCAAGAACCTGGAAGCAACCATGCTGTCCATCAAAATAGGATTGGATTTTAAAAATGTGGTACATATACACAATGAAATACTACACAGCCATAAAAAAAACAAAATCATGAATTTCGCAGCAATCTGGATGGAACTAGAGTCTATAATACTGAGTGACCTCTCACAGAAACAAAGAACTGAGTATCGCATGTTCTCACTCATATCGTAGACCTTGATCATCCAACGTATTACCATAAGAAAATGACTGACAATGGTGGGAAACTATGGGGGGGGGAGGCGGAGGGTGATGGAATTAATGGTAGTAAATATCTGTCTGGGGATTGGGAGATACCTCTTATCAACAAGGGTGCCTGAAGAAAGCATATTTGTATACCTAGCCCTTAACTGTACCCCACAATATCATAATAAAAAATATTGAATATAAAAACCAAAAAACCAAAAAAAAAACAAACAAAAAATAGTAAGTATTAGCTTACCAAATGATCAACAATTATATTCTTGGAAAATTTGTAGCAGAAAAAAAACTATGTTCACATAAAAATTTGTGCACAAGTGTTCATAACAATTATTTATAACACCTTGATTAATAAAAACCAAAAGAATAAAAGCAACTCAAATGCCTTTTGGTGGGTGAGTGGTTAAATAAAACCTTATACATTCATGCAATGGAAATTACTCATCGGTAAAAAGGAACAAGTTATTGATTCATGCAAAAACCTGTGCTTGGTGAAAAGTCAGTCTAATTAAGGAAATAAAAGACTCTAAATTAATAAAAAGATATAATGCATTCCTGAATCAGAAGACTCAGTATAGATAAGATGTCAACTCTCCTCAAACTGATCTATAGGTCACCTCCATTATGACTCCATTCATATGACACTCTAAAAATGACAAGACTACAGAGTTGGAGAACAGATTAAGAGTTGGCGGGGACAGAGCTGGAGGAGGTGGGTCATGACGTGGTTGGAATTTAAGGGGAAGCAGGAGGGAGCTCTTTTGAAGTGGACAAATAGCTTTGTGTCTTGATTGGAATTTTGATTACAGTTGTCTAAGTGTGTGATCAAGTGGCACAGAAAATACAAATAGGAATACACAAAAATGAGTAGATTAAAAAAGATGAAGACTAAATAAAGTGTCTTCAATTTGCCAGGATTGTTGTACTGTCTGTTTTCTGTTTGTTTGGGTTTTTTTGGTTTGTTTTGTTTTTAATGAAACTGAAGAAAGGCTACAAGGAAGCCTAAGTAAACGTTTTGAAATCTGTAACCATTTCAAGGCACAATTTTAAAAAATGGGGTAGCAAGCAATTTCCTCTGCAACTGCTGCTCTCAGCTTTACCCCTGCCTTGCTGAACCACACACTATACAGGCCCCACTCCATGGGCCATGGTGCATGTCCAGCACCATGGCTCCATGTTTGCTCCTGGCCTACTGGCAGATTGCTGTCAGTTCCCCTCCCCACCCCCCGCCTACTCTCAATGTGAAGTATTTTCCCTGTCCCTCGTGTTTCCAGGATTCCAACTGCTTACTCTTTAATGTAATAAGTGGCAATTTGATGAATTAATTTTGAATGGTGAGATAGGAGCCTTGCTCTGGGGAGCAGTCAACTGGGAAATGGGGTTTCCAATCCCTCTGATCTGGTTACATAGCCTCTCTGGGACCCAGATCTGTCAGATGAGACTATAAATACCTGACCTGCCTAAAGGAAAAGGCTGCAGTCTGATAATATGAGGGTGACAGAGGAGAAACTGAGTACATTTGTAAAATAATATATATGGTAAAATACATGTCATTTTTTAAGGGCTTGGTTGAAGCAGAATCCTTCACTTCTTATTGTCCACAAAACTAAATGTATTCTATTCACTATTGGTTAAGACATTTAGTCCATCCAAATAATAACTAATAGGGAGATGTGTGGGTGAAGGTTTGGATGTCTTCAAGTTTTTGTACAGAGTTGCTGACTTCATCTCTGGGTATGCTTCTGGATGTACCTCTCTCTGTATGATTCATTTATTACTTAAGAGGAGTCTGCATTTTAAGGAAGAACTTAATTCAGAGTAGTGACTCTATCTGGAAATAGCCAAGTTAAACAAAGTAGCCCAGATAGAAACCAACAGTAAATTCCACACAGCCCCTATCTTTGCTCACTGTTTGCAGAAGTTGGGCAAAGGCTGCAAGGGAATATGTGTGGTATGCTCACATTTAGAATGGAAATTTGGAGACAGCAAACTGACTAGAGCCTTGAAATACAGATGCTGAGTCAACAGGCTTGTTGATAGAACAGGGAACATCATTGTTTAACAAAGATCATACTATCAGCCAGGGACCATTGCTGTATTCCTGGGGTCACTGTGTTGCAGAATTACAGAAGAAGAGAAAACCGCACAGACAGGATTTGGACAGAGATCATGGTATCAGAAGACAACAGGTAGAAGGTCTCAAAACCATGGCCATTGAAGTAGCTAAGTTAAAGGCAAAGTTGTAAAAGTTGGGGAAAAGAAATCACAAAATCTTGGAGTTTGCAGGTATCATAAGGTAATATAGGGCGAGGAAGCCAAAAATCAGATTAACTGTAATATAGTTGGTTTTTGTTTTGTTTTGCTGTCTTGACTCAGTCTTGAGGTCCTGGCTAGAGGTGAGTTAGTTCTCCTTCTTGAATAGCTGTTTAAGTCCATCCTCAAACCACTTCCCTTACCAGGATCTCACATTCTGGGCCATTATGCATCAGTCCTAATCATCCAGAAACCAAACAACCATGGACAGACCCTATGATTTGGAGTCTGAGAAATTATACAAATCATCCAGTCTACAGGGGCCCTAGCCTACTCCCACTCCAGCTCGCTTTGCCCTGTGTGGTCTACGTGACAGTTTCTCCCATTTGGAACTGAAAGTGACAGAACTCTGACGTTGTCTTTCTGAGTGTCAGTGTGCTGTGTCCACCATCAAAGACTCTGTAAAATTACAGAACACTGCCCCAGGCTGCATTCTAGTTCAAGCAAGGATTAATCAATGACCCAGCAGGACCTAGCCAGAAAGATGAGGTACCCACTCCTCATATACAAAGCCCTCAGGGTGGGGCAGGGAGCATTCTCACTGAGTCACTTTCCTGGTGGCTGGATTTGCCCCCTTGAGACCAGGGAACATGCATTTTTAAAATCCCAACTGCCTAATATGCTGCCCGAAACTTGTTATGTTTACTTAATGCTTTTCTCATAGGATAAATGAATACATCGATGAATAAATATTATTCAGTAATGTTCTATGAAATTAAATAGGAAAAAATTGAATGCCAAATGTTTTAGGATGTATTGCCCCTAGACAAAAGCTACAAGGCAAAAAAGATTTATCTTCTAGGCTAAATGCCTTTGCTGTCTTCCTAAATCTACAAACTCTCTCTTTTACACAAACACTCAGCTCAAATTTTCCAGTGTTGCAGCAAAGAAATTGCCAGGTAAAATTCACAGGTCTGATAATCACCTGGCTGAAGGTGCAAATAACCTTCTGATATGAGAGGAGGGGGAAAGACAGGTTGGGGACAGGAGTGGAGCTAGTGGAAATCATGAGTGAGGTTTGTGACATGTCGATTCTGAAACACCCACAGGGCATCTGGTAGTGACGTGATGAGCTGAGCTGTTGTTGAGGTGGAGGCTGACAGGAGGTCAGCTAAGGGCGTGCATTGCTGCAGGGGGCATGAGTGGGACAGTATGGTGCCAGTACTCCATGAACAGTTCCCAGCTGGGCCCCAGCAGCTCCAGGAGAAGAAGAGAAGGAGGAGAGAGCTCGAGAAGAAAGAGCCAAGGAGCCAGGAAAGTTCCAGTTGGGGGAGCACATGACATGGGGAGTTGGTCTGGGAGCCACGAGAGAAATCAGTCTGAAGGAGAAGAGACGCTGCAGAGACAAAGGTGGGAGTGGAAGAGTGTCCATTCTGTGGAAACTCATTGAGTTGTCTGAGTATTTTAAACGTTGTTTCAGAAAAGTTTTAAAAATGCATATCATGCGGGATGATTGATGGAAACTTACAGCATCTTCAAGCTTGACCATGGGGGAGAAATCACCGCAGCATCTCAGGTCTGCAAGTGCACTCCCAGCAGCTGCTGAAAAGAAAGCCATGCCTCCAGTTTCTCAGCTTATTTAAATATTTGTCTTATAATATCTGGAGGTGAACAAACGTAGTGGCATCTAGAAGTCTGAAAGTAATTAGAGCCCAGCAGGTGCCACGAGTAGGAGAAATTTGACCTTCTTCTTCAGTCACCCTGAAGTAGAAAACATCACACTGGGATTCTTGGAATTCCACAGTGCAGCATGCCCCTGGCTCCCACGGCTGTCATCCTGCACTTCTCATCTTCCCACTTGCCTTGGCCCTGGGATCTCTGGTGGCAGTTTTCTGTTCTTCACTGAAAATGGGATGCATAGGTCCCTTAACAGGCAGAAATAATTTTAGAACTATGACATAGCCGTTCCTGGCTCTACTGAGGGATTTGGAGACATAGTTTCCAGTTGTAGCAACAGACTGCATGCTTACTTGTTAGTCACTATTTTTTTTGGAAGGAATGTTCTCAACTGCATTCTGTAATTAATATTCAACTCATCTGCGGCTTTTACTAAAAACGCAGATTTCAAGACCCAGTTCAGACCTCTTAAAACTTAACTTCTGGGTCTCCAGCCCTGGAATCTGTATATAATAGCCTTCCAGCATGTTTCTGATGCTTACTATTGCTATAGAACCACTGGTGTATAATTCCATTCAGGTCTACTAGTTTCTGATTTAAAAAAAAAAAAACAAGCATAATTTTTTAGAGCAGTTTTTGGATCTCAGCAAAATAGAAAGAAAGGTGCTGAGACACCCCAGTACCCTATTATCAACATCCCCTGTTAGGATAGTCCATTTATTATAATTGACACTTCGTTGTCACCCATACTTTACAGTTTGCTCTTGGTGTTGTACCTTCTATGGTTGGGACAAACGTATCATGACGTATCCACTACTGTTGTATTATACACAGCAGTTTCACTGCCCCAACAAATACCCTGTGCTCCACCTATACATCCACTTCTCCCCATCCTACTCCCATCCCCTGGCATCCTCCAATGCTTTTACTGCCTCTATAGTTTTCCTTTTTCTAGAAGGTTATACAATTGGAATCAGACATTATGCAGCTTGTTCAGATTGGCTTCTTTCTCAGTAGCATGCATCCATGTCCCCTCCATGTCTTCATGGCTTAAGAGCTTATTTCATTTTAGCTGTGAATGATCAGCTGTTCTCTGCAAGTGGCACAGTTTACTTTTCCATTTACCCACTGAAGGATGGGTTGGTTGCTTTCAAGTTTTGGCCATTATGAATGAAGCTGCCATAAACATCCATGTACAGGTTTTTGTGAAGATATGTTTTCAATTCCTTTGCATACAAAGTAGTCTGATTATTGAATCATGTGGTAAGAGTATGCTTACTTTTTTTTCTAAGAACATCCCAAACTCTCTTCTAAAGTGCTGTACCATTTTGAATTTCCACCAGCAATGAGTGAGAGTTCCTGTTATTCCATATCCTTGTCAGCATGTGGTGTTGTCAACGTCTGCATTTTGCCCGTTTCCATAGGTGGGTAATGGTAATAATACTTTTTAAATAAACATTTACTTTGGAATAATCTCAGATTTACAGAAAAGTTTCAAACATAGTACAAAGAATTCCCATATACCCTTGACTGTTCCCCCCATTGGTATTCTTATATTACCATATAAGAAACTGCAGTGGTATGCTACTGTTTAATAACTCCAGATGTATTGAGTTTCCCACTAGTATTATCTGATGGTTCCATAACCCAGTTCTGGATCCTACTAGAATTATTTGTAACGTCTCCTTAGTTCCCTCAGATCTGTGACAGTTTCTTAGTCTTTTCTTGTTTTTGTTGTCTTTGACAGTTTTGATATGCATTGGTCAGACATTTGTTCAATATCCCTCAACTTGGTTTTGTTTCATGTTTTTCTCATGGTTAAACCAGAGAATGAGTGTTTTAAGGAGGAATACTACAGAGGTGACATACTATTCTCAACATCCTATCCTGCTATTAACGTGACTTTATCACTGGTGATGTTAACCTTGCTCACCTGGATGATATAATGTTTTCTTGTTTCTCCATGGTCAAGACACTTTATTGTCCCTTTTCTATATTCTATTATTTGGATGAAAATCATTAAATCCAGCACACATTCAAGTGGGAATGGGGTTGGATTAAGATCCTCCTCCTAGCAAGACATATCTACAGAAATTATTTTGAATTCTACTGACAGGAAGACTTGTTTTTTCCCTCCCTTTTTGCCTATGTATTCAATTATTACATCTGTATGGACTCATGTGTTTTATTATTGGGGCTAAATTTCAATACATTCTTTATATTTTTATTTTTGAAATAAGGGATCTCACTATGTTGCCCTGGCTGGTTTCAAACTTCTAGGCTCAAACAATCCTCTCACCTTGGCCTCTTTACGAGCTGGGATTATAGGTGCACACCACTGGGTCTGACTTAAATTATTTATTTTGTTGTTCAAACTGTGTGGCTATCAGGAACCACTTTAATTCTTTGACATGTCCCATTCATTTGTCAAACAGCAGTTTCTTATTTCTGTATTTACAAGTTGCTTCATACCAACATTGTATTTTCCCCATATTCTCTCCCCCAGTCATGGATGAGAGCGTTGGCTGTGCTCATTGCTACTGAAGTGTTGCTCCTTCAAAACCCTCTCAATGTACATACACACAAACACACACTGACAAAATCAGGCATTATTTATCTATTCTCCTATATATGAACATTTAGATTCTCATCAATTCGTTACTCACACAAGAAGTATTGCAATGAATGTTTTAAAAATGTCTCTAGAATGCATAAGTGAATGTCTTTTCTTGGACATTTGTCTAAAAGCAGAATTGCTTGCATGTGGATGTACATCATCAACTTTATCAATTATTGCAATGATTTTCCCATTAACAGTGAACAACAGTTTTGAGAAATCTTTATATTTAGTCAGATTTTTAAATGGTGCCAATTTAATGTATATGACTTGTCATCTCCTTTTTGAGTAAATGTGTCCTTCTTTCTTTGATAATCAATGAGATTGAACAACTTATAACTATTCATTGAGAATGGATTTAATGGCCATAGAGATATCTTCTTCTATATGTTTGTGAATATTACAACTTTTATTCATATTTTTGTTTTAAATCAACCTGGAATCAATTTTTCAGTAAATGTGCATAGATTTTTTATTTTATTTTATATAGGAAAAAATAATGCCCAACTATTGTGTACCAAATAACCTAACCTTTCTGCCCTTTTTATTTGTTTTTATTTTATTTTATTTGAGTCGAAGTCTCATCCTGTTGCCCAGGCTGGAGTGCAGTGGCGTGCTTGTGGCTACCATAGCCTTGACCTGCTAGGCTCAGGCAAGACTTTGCCTCAGCCTTCCACAGGCGTGTACCACATGCCCAGTTAATTTTTTGATTTAATGTAGAGATGAGGTCTCACCAAGTTGCCCAGTCTATTCTTGAGCCCCTGGGCTCAGGTAGTCCTCTCACCTCCACCTCCTAAAGTGCTGGGATCACAGGTGTGAGCCACCATGCCCATCCCCTTTCAACACTTTTTAAATGCAAGCTTTATACTATCCAGTTGCTATGGAAGCATCAATCTATCTTTGGGAGCTCTACTCTATTCTGCGTGTCCATTTGCCCATCCTTCTATTAATATCACATTTGCTCTTTTGCTCTAAAAATATTTCAACCATTCTTGACTCCATTTAGAAGTGGGCTACATTCTGACTTCCAAGAACACTTCCAGCATAAGAAGACAGAGGGTTCCAGCAGAGTAAGAAGAGCCATGCCATTCACACAAAGACCGTGCGTTGCTCATCCAGCACGCCAGAGACTGGCCCAAGAGCATAATGACACCTCATCAGTCAAAATCAGCAGAGGACTCTGGAGGGAAGTGTCTATGGCTGTTGAGCAATGGTCTCAAAAGCCCTCAGAGAAGATGTTTTTGGCCAGCCCTGGATGACTACTTGCCACATGGTACAGAGTGAGGTAGCCAGTCATGCTGAGGGCCAGTGGTGCTGGGTGCCTACTGCTCTCCCTGCTGTCCTGTTTTGTCGTAAATGAGGTGGTGTTGTGCCCGGACACCAATGGGGCTCAAGCCCAAGCCTGTCAGCAGATCTCTGGTAGCCAAAAGGAGTGAGAGCCACCAAACATTCCTGTGTCAGCACCTTTATTGTGGCTCAATCTCAGGCCACTGAGCAGAAATGTGTCCACTAACCATACAGCCCTCCCCAGACCAGGCCTGGTAACAGGACCTCAGTGTGATCTCATGATCACAATTTCCAGAGTTACATGGGGCATCTTGTTGATCCCATGTATAAGCAGTAGGACAAAAAGAAAAGAGACAGGATTCAGACCTATGCGTTGCTATTTCAGTGAGTCCAGTAAGATAGTACCGACGTCCTGCTGGTCACAGCTGCTGAGAGGAAACTTGGACAATTTCAGGGTAGTCATTGCAAGCTCCGGAAATGAATTTAAAAGTTTTGAAGAAAGCATTTCAAAGTATGGTGACTCCTGAAGCATGAAACCCAGATATCAGTTATTTGAAAGCACATTTAATTCACTCCGTTGTATTCTGAATTCCATCTTCTTCTAAGTGGAGAAGTAAGTCTCAATATGATGACTGCACTTTTAACAGAAATTGGTGTTTTGGCTCTAGGTGCTTTTAAGAATTTTCTGTTGGGTCTGGCTTTTAGCTGATTATCTAGTTTTGCTTAAGTATCTTTTGGTCACTTTCTTATTCATCTGATTGGAGTTCATCAGGGTTTTTGAATGTTTAATTTGATATTGCTCATCAGGTTTGAAAAAATTCAGTTATTGCTTCAAATATTGCTTCTGTCTCATTTTCTCTTTTTTTTAACTTAAAAATTTTTTATTTTAAAATTGCGAAGTACAATTCAGGGTTGGGTATACAATATTCATTATTCAGGTATCCTTGTTGATGAGGTGTGCTCCTCCCCTTCCATTACTGCCAATGCCACCTCCCCACCCCAACCTCACTCCCCACAGTTTCCTGCTACTGTCAATCCTTTTTTTATAGTATTATGATAGTTGCTCAAGGTCCACTTATGAGTGAGAACATGTGATACTAAGTTCTTTGTTTCTGTGAAAGACCACTCAGTATTATAGACTCTAAGTCCATCCAGGTTGCTGTGAAGTTCATGATTTTGTTCTTCTTTATGGCTATGTAATATTCCATTGTGTATATGTACCCTTTTTTTAAATCCAGTCCTCTTTAATGGGCAGCATGGTTGGTTCCGTGTTCTTGCTATTGAGAACAATGCTGCGATAAACATATGTCTGCAGGTATCTTTTTTATAGAGTGATTTGAGTTCTTCTGGGTATATTCCCAGTAGGGTCATATGGAAGGTCAATTTTTAGAACTTTTGGAATCACCACACTGTTTTCCACAGCGGCTGTCCTAGTTTGCACTCCCACCAAAAGTGTAGAAGTGTTCCCTTTCACCACATCCTCTCCAGCATCTGTTATTTTTTAAGTTATTGATGATGACCATTCTGACTGGAGTTAGGTGTTATCTCAGTGAAGTTTCAATTTGCATCTCCTTGATGATTAATGAGACCGAACATTTTTCATGTATCTGTTGGCAGCTCATACGTCTTCTTTTGAGAACTGTCTGTTCACATCTTTTGCCCACTTTGTAATGGGGCTGTTTTTTTCTTTTCAGCACATTTGAGTAGATCCTAGATGTTAGGCCTTTGTCAGACATACAGTTGGCAAATATATTTTCCAGTCTGTGGACTGTCTCCCTGCTCTCTTGATGGTTTCTTTTGCTTTGAAGAAGCTTTTCAGTTTGATGAGGTCCCACTTGTCTATCTTGTCTCTTATGGCATGGGCATTTGGGTTTTTTTGTTTTAATTTTTATTATAAAGATGTGGGGTACATCTGAGGGTTAGGTATATAAACACTGATCATGCAAGTATCCTTGTTGATGAGGTATGCCCCTCCCTCCCCCTGCAGTTTCCCTCAACTGCCAATCCCACCTCCCCCCCCCCCCTGACAGTTTCCCACGACTGCCAATCCCTTTCTTATCGCATTATAATTGTTCAAGGTCTGTTTATGAGTGAGAACATATGGGACTCTGTTCTTTTTTTCTATGACAAATCACTGAGTATGATCGACCCTACATCCATCCAAGTTGCTACAAAGTTCATATATTTGTCCTTCTTTATGGCTGCATAATATTCTATTGTGCATATGTACCACATTTTTTTTTTAATCCAGTCCAGCTTCGATTGGCAGCCCGATTGTTTCCATGTTTTTGCTCTTGTGAATAGAGCTACAATGAACATATGTGTGCAGGTATCTTTTTTGTAGAATGATTTGAGTTCCTCCGGGTATATTCCCAATAGGGGAATTGCTGGGTCATATGGAAAGTCAATTTCTAGTTCTTTCAGAAATCACCACAATGTCTTCCAAAGAGATTGCACTAGTTTGCATTCCCACGAGCAGTGTAGAAGCATTCCTTTTTCTCCACATCCTCACCAGCATCTGTTGTTGTTTGTTTTATTAATGATGGCCATTCATACTGGGGTTAGGCTGCATTTCTCTGAGAATGAGAGAGGCTGAGCACTTTTTCATGTGCCTGTTGGCTGCCCATATATCTTCTTTTGAGAAGTTTCTATTGATGTCTTTTTCCCACTTTTTAAATGGGCTGTTTGTTTTTATCCTTTTGGTGCATTTGAGTTCCTTGTAGATCCTAGATGTTAGGCCTTTGTCAGATATACAATTGGCAAATATTTTTTCCCACTCTGTGGGCTGTCTCCCTGCTCTCTTGATGGTTTCTTTGGCTTTGCGGAACACCATTAGTGTAATGAGGTCCCACTCGTCTATCTTATTTCTTTAGGTACTGGCCTTTAGGGTTCTGAATAGGAATTGGTTGTCACTTCCATTTTCCATAAGGATGTCTCCTGCATTTTCTAAGATTCTTATAATTAGAAGTTTTATGTTTAGATCTTTGATCCATTTAGAGTTAATTTTTGTGCATGGTGATAGGTAGGGTCCTGTTTCAATCTTCTGCAGGTGATCAGTCAATTTCCCCAGCACCATTTACTGAATAAGTTTTCCTCTCCCCAGTGGTTGTTGTTGGAGGCTTTGTCAAAGATGAGTTGGTT
>CAUYQG010038559.1:0-30793 GCA_963574415.1 Tarsius wallacei | reverse complement strand
ATTATTGAAATGTGAGAGTTGATCCCTATCATAATGGTCTTACAGAGTTGTTGCTGTTCTTCCTGTATGTGTGTTGTCTTTCTTTTGGTTTTAGAGTTGGTTCATGTGTGCTTTTAATCTTTTGCCTGTACTCTTGTGAAGAACATTGTGGTTCTTTTTTCCTTTTTTCTGTGTTCAATACTTTTTTAAGTGTTTCTTGTAGAGGTAGTCTGGTGGCAGCGTAGGTTCTTAGGAATTGGATATCTGGGAAAGATTTCAATTCTCCCTCAGTGATGAAGCTTAGTTTGGCTGGGTAGGTTATTCTCCGTTGAAATTATTTATCTTTTAGAACTTTGAAGATAGGGCACCAAGCTCTCCTAGTCTGGAGGATTTCTGTAGATAAATCTGCTGCTATTCTAATTGGTCTTCCCTGGTAGGTAGGCTGACCTTTTTCTCTTGCTGTCTTTAGGATTTTTTCTTTTATACCTACCTTGTTTAGGCAAATTATTATGTGTCTGGGAGTTGGTCTTCTCATTTGTTGTCTTGCAGGGATTCTCTGAATCTCTTTGTTTGAATTGTTTCATCACTGATGAGATGAGGGAATTTTTCTTGAATGATTTCATGAAATGTTCCAGTGTGGTCTCTGTTTCTCTCTCTAACAAACAGACAAAAAAAAATTTTTTTTAATAAATAATAATTGATTTTTTAAAAAAAACCTGACTTCTTGTGGCAGGCTATGCAAATTATTCCTCTTGTTTCATCTCTCCTGCAGCACTTCTACCTCTTCCACTCTCTCCCCAGTGTCTGGAGCAGGGGAGGAGAATGGGCAGTGGAGATGGATGGGCCTTCAGTCCTCCCCTCCCACTCTCATATTGTCAGGGAGGTCTCCTCTGGTAGGGAGGTGTGGGATTGTCTCTTCCCTAGGTATGTATTTGTGGGGGGTGTCCCAGCCAGCCCTACCCTGGAATGGAGTTCTCCTATTGTGACTGACTTCCAGGCTCAGCCTGGGTTTGTCTCTCTCAATCATGGCCCAGCAGTGAGGGTCTGTTCAGAGGATTGCTGGGGAGGAGGGGGTTTGGATCAGCCCTGGACTCACCACTGATCTTTCTGGAGTTCTTCCTCATCCTTTTCTGGCCACACCCTTTGTCCCATGGCTGGATCAGGGTAGGGAGTGGTGCACCTTATACTCAGCACTCATCAGGTCCCTCCGAAGTTTGTGCTTTCAGGATATTCCCTCTGGGTCATGATCAGTCACTGAGTAGTTTATCCACCAGTCACAAAGATTGGTTCATTGCTCCTTGGTGAGTAAGTCAGAGCACTTTCATGCCCCACCTTTGAGATGGTGTTGGGGTGCCTCTCTTGTATTTTTCAGTGGAATTCTGCCTCTGGGCTCCCTCCACAGCCCCTACTGCGAGTGCCCGGCTAGGTACTGAAGTGATGAAGCAAAGCGTAGAGCTGGCAGTCTCTCCTGTTCCAGTGGTGAGGCAGAGCCTGGGGAGGTAGTCTCACCCCACCTCTTCTTCACAGGAAAACTTTTGTCAGTTTAAAAAAAATGGTGCTCAGCTTCTGTGACCTGGGAAGAGCCAGGGGACCAAACAGAGAACCTGCAGCATCAACTGTTACACCAGTGCCCTGACTATTTGCTCATGAGCTCCCACTTAGTCAGTCTCTCCCAGCATTTTCTTCCAAGGAAGGGTTTTGTTGATTTTTTTTTAAAGGGCGCTTGGCTCCTGCATCCTGGAAATTGCTATGGTCCAAGTCCAGCAGCTGTGGCACCAGCTGCTGCACCAGGAGAGCCCTGGCCACTAGCTCCCTGTCCTCACTCAGTCAGTCACTTACACACTCACTCACTAGCACATATACAAAATTTTCCAAACACTCACTCTCTCACACTGAGACTCACGTAGTCTGACTGTCTCAGACACCATATTCCCCAAAGAGTCCATATTTTTTCTTTGTTTGTCTTCCTCCTCTTTCATTCTTTGGTTGTGTGTGTGTGTGTGTGTGTGTGTGTGTGTGTGTGTGTGTTCAATTTTCCTCTTTTCTATGGTTTTCTTGGTTTTTGTGTTTTTTCTGTTTGTTTGGCTTTTGTTTTCTTTTTTCTATTTTTGTTTTTTGCTCTTTTTACTTTGATATTTTATATTTATATATATATTTGACTATTCTATTTTATTCTACTTTTCTCTGTTCTCCTCAATACTGTTACTGTATCTTGGATTCAGGGAGTATACACATGTACCCATTGCATCATCATAGAGTGGTGATGGGGTGTGGGTCTCAGAGGGCCCATACCACAGTCAGTAAACACTGTAACTTGCAAGTAGTTTCTGAATCTTAGCTCTCCACCCTTCCCATAATTCAACTCTAAAAACTACAAGAAACAGCAAAGCTTCTCACTGCAGTCCTGTTTCAAAATGGAGCAAATTTGGAGGCTCTGATCAGAGAAGAATAGAGGACTGAGCAAACAACAGAAGTGAAGGCTCCACCAAATACCAATGAATAACAGAATTAAAAAGAAAAGAAAGAGATCTGTCACAACTGAGAAAAATCAATGAAAGAACACAGGTAATTTCCAGTGTACCAAAGAGGAAATGCCCCCAAAATCAGACCTCAGAACCCAAAAAATGGAAATCAGCAAAGATTAATACAACAGGGATTAGGGAATGGATGGAAAGAGTGAATAAGACTCAAGAAAGACAACAGGCAACACCAAAAGAACTTGTAACAGAGATTTTGGCCATAGAAAAACTTCATCCAGGAAATAAATAAGAAGATGACAAGCATGGAAAATAGAATTAACCAAGCAGAAGAAAGAATCTCAGAGCTTGAAGAACAAAACATGGAATTCAGAAAGAAAAAACTAATTATTCAGGAAATATGTGATTACATCAAGAGGCTGAACTTATGCCTGATTGGTATCTCAAAAGATGAAGGCGAAATGGAGAACACCTTGGAACAAGTATTCCAGTAGTTTATCCAAGAAAACTTTCCCCATCTCACTAGGGATGTGACCATCCAAACACAAGAGATTCAGAGAAACCCTGCAAGACATCAAATGAGAAGACCAACTCCTAGACACATAGTAATTTGCCTACATGAAGTAGGGATAAGATAATAAAAATCCCAAAGGCAGCAAGAGAGAATGATCAGACTAGCTACCAGGGAAGACCAACTAGAATAGCAGCAGACATCTTGGCAAAAACACAAGCTAGAAAGGACTAAAGTCCAATTTTCAAAGTCCTGAAAGATAAACAATTTCTACCAGGAATTTCCTACCCAGCCAAGCTTAGCTTCATCAGCAATGGAAAATTAAAATCCTCCCCAGAAATCCAATCCCTAAGATTATATTGCTTCCAGATCATCTCTACAAGAGAGACTGAAGAAGGTATTAAGCACAGAAAAAAAAGAACAACCATGCACTTCCAAAGAATGCAAGAAAACATAGAATCAACATAACACATCTTGCAACTGTAAAATTGACAGCACACACATATCAACCCAAAAATTAAAAGAAAACAAAACAGCCTTATAAGAGCCTCATGACAGAAATATACTCTCACATTTCAATAATCAGCCAAAACATCAATGAACTAAATGCACCACTGAAAAGACACAGAATGACAAACTGGGGGGAAAAAAAAATAACATGACCCAACAATATGCTGCCTCCAGGAAGCACATCTCACTACAAGGGACACACAAAGGCTCAAAGTTAGAGGATGGAAAACAAACTTTCAGTTGAATGGAACACAAAAAAGGCAGAAGTCACAATCTTAAGATCAGAAAAAACAACCTTCAAGCTATCAAAAATGTACAAAAATGTGAAAGGACACTGCATAATTATAAAAGGTTCAATCCTTCAACAAAATATATCCATCCTAAGCATATATGCATCCAACACAGGAGTACCAGCTTTTATAAAGCAGCTAGTAAGCAAACTATAAAAAGATATTGATTCTAACACTATCACAGCTGGGGACTTAAATACCCCACTAACAACCCTAGATAGATCATCAAGGAAAGAAATCAACAAGAAGATCCAGAGCTTCAACTTGACATTTGCTCAAATGGATTTAATAGATACCTACAGAATACACCACTCAACAACTACAGGATATACATTCTGTTCATTACTATACTAAGATCAACCATACCCTAAGCCATAAATCAAGCATAAACTAATGACATAATATCTAAATACTGCCATGCACCTTCTCAGACCACAGTGGAATAAAAATAAATATCACCACCAACAACGTTCTCCCAAAACACACAAAGACATGGACACTAAACAGCATGATGCTGAACAGCTACTGGTTCAACACAGAAATCAAAACAGAAATTAAAAGATTCTTAGAAACAAAGGAAGAAAAAAACATATTTTACCAAAACTTCTGGAATAACATGAATCAGTACTAAGAGAGGAATTCATAGCTCTAAGCACCCACATCAAGAAAATAGAAAGCTCATAAGTTAACAGCCTAACAGATCACCTAAGGAAGGTTTAAAGGCAAGACCAACAAAATCCTAACTTCAGCAGAAGAATCCAGATCACCAAAGTAAAATCCCAAATATGGGACAAAGAAGTCAAAAATATAGAAAAAAAAGAAAGTCTAAGATCAAGGATCTACAAGGAACACAATCATGCTGAAAAGAAAAAAACAAACAACCCCATTACAAAGTGGCAAAAGATATGAATAGACACTTCTCAAAAGAAGACATACGAGTAGCCAACAGATACATGAAGAAATGTTCAACCTCACTAGTTATCAAGGAGATGCAAATTAAAACTACAATGAGATACCACCTAACTCCAGTCAGAATGGCCATTATTAATAACTCAAAAAATAACAGATGCTGGAGTGGATGTGGTGAAAAGGGAACACTTCTACACTGTTGGTGGGAGTGTAAACTAGTACAGCCTCTGTGGAAATCAGTGTGGCGATTCCTAAAAGCTCTAAAAAATGGGCCTTCCATATGACCCTGCAATCCCCCTACTGGGAGTATACCCTGAAGAACTCAAATCACTCTATAAAAAAGATACCTGCACATGTATGTTTATCGCAGCATTTTTCACAATAGCAAGATCATGGAACCAACCATGCTGCCCATCAAAAGAGGATTGGATTTTTTAAATGTGGTACATATACACAATGGAATATTACACAGTCATAAAAAAGAACAAAATCATGAATTTCACAGCAACCTGGATGGAATTAGAGTTTACAATACTGAGTGATCTGTCATAGAAACAAAGATCTGAGCATCACATGTTCTCACTCATAAGTGAACCTTGAACAACTACCGCAATACTATAAGAAATGGATTGATAGTGGTGGGGGGGGATAGGGAGGGGAAGGGAGGTGGGCTTAATGGTAGTCAATATCCTTCTGGGGAAAGGGGGTCACACCTCATTAACAAGGGTACCTGCACAATGAATATTCGTATACCTAACCCTTAACTATATTCCACAACTTTAAAATAAAAATATTTTTTTTTAAAAGCTGGTTTTTGGAAAGGATAGACAAGATTGATGGACTTTTAACCAGAATGACCAAGAAAAAGAGAGAAAAAGCCCAAATAAGCACTATCAGAAACACAAAATATCAAGTCACAAATGATCCTGAAGAAATACAAAAGTTTATTGGAGATTACTATGCATATCTGTATGGAAGCAAATTCAAAAACCAAAATGAAATGGAGGATTTTCTGACATCACACAAGCTCCCAAAGATGAAACAATAAACAATTGAGACCCTAAATAGATCAATAACAACTGAGGAAATAGACTATATCATAAGAAAACTACCTACGAAATACAGCCCTGAACCAGATGGCTTTCCAGCAAAATTCTACAACATATACAAGGAGGAGCTGATACCAAACCTATTGAAAGTTCCAGGCAATGAAGAAAGACAGAATTCTACCCAAATCACTTTAAGAAGCTAACATCACATTAATACCAAAATCACGTAAAGATCCAACAAAGAAAGAGAACTAAAAGCCAATATCCTTAATGAACATAGATGCAAAAATCCTCAACAAGATTCTAGTAAACCAGATCCAACAACACATCTCAAAAGTTATCCACCATTACCAAGCAAGATTCATTTCTAGGATGCAGGGCTGGTATGGTTCAACATCTGCAAGACCATAAATGTAATTAAATTATATCTGTTGATATAAAAATAAGAGCCACATGATTATATAATTAGGCCAAAAAAAAGCTTTCAACAAAATACAGCATCCCTTCTTGATAAAAACTCTTGAATACCTAGGCATAGAGGGAACATACCTCAAAACAATAAGAGCCATCTACAACAAACCCACAGCCAACATATTGTAAAACAGACAAAAATTGGAAGCATTTCCCCTGAAAACCAGAACAAGACAAGGCTGCCCACTCTTACCACTCCTTTTTAACATAGCGTTGGAAGTCCTAACTAAAGCAATCAGACAAGAGAGGGAAAACATGGGTATCCAAATAGGAAAAGAGGAAGTTAACTTATCCCTCTTTGCTGATGACATAATCCTATACTTTCAAAACCCAAGAGAATCTGTCAAAAACCTCCTTGCACTGAAAAAGGACTTTGGCAGAGTCTCAGGATACAAAATCAGCATGCAAAAGACAACCACATTTTAATATACCAAAAGGCAGAGGACCAAATAAAAAACACAATGCCATTTACAATAGCCACAAAAAAAATGAAATCCCTCAGCATTGTCCTAACCAGTGATGTAAAAGACCTTTACAAGGAAAACTACAAAACACTACTCAAAGAAAGCAAAGATGACACAAACAAATGAAAATATATTCCATGCTCATGGATTGGAAGAATCAAGATTGTTAAGATGTCCATCCACTCAAGGCAATCTACAGATTCAATGCAATACCCAATTAATTGCTAATATCATTCTTCTCAGACCTGGAAATGACAATACAGAAATTTATATGGAAACATAAAAGACCACGAATAGCCAAAACAACCCTTCACCAAAGAAACGAAGTGGGAGTTATCACATTTCCACACTTTAAACTTTACTATAATTCTACAATAATCAAAACAGCCTGGTATTGGTACAAAAACAGGCATATAGACCAATGGAACAGGATAGCAATTCCTAAAGCAAAACTTCAATTTCTCAACCAACTCATCTTTGACAAAGCCTCCACCAACAACCACTGGAGAAAGAACTGGCTGATCACATGCAGAAGATTGAAACAGGACCCCTACCTATCACCATACACAAAAATCAACTCTAAATAGACAAAGACCTAAACGTAAAACCTCAAACTATATGAATCCTAGACGATGAAAGAGACACATTTACAGAATTTGGAATAGACAACCAATTCTTGATCAAAATTCCAAGAACCCATGCCATAAGAGATAAGAAAGACAAGTGGGACCTCATCAAAATGAAAAGCTTCTGCAAAACAAAAGAAACCATCAAGAAAGTGAGGAGACAGCCCACAGAATGGGAAAAACTATTTGCCAACTGTATATCTGACAAAGGCCCAACATTCAGGATCTAAAAGGAACTCAAATGGGCTGAAAGAAAAAAAAGTTCCATTAAAAAATGGGCAAAAGGCATGAATATATATTTCTCTAAAGAAGACATACAAGCAGCCAAAAGATGTTCAGTCACACTAATCATCAAAGAAATGCAAATCAAAACCACTGAGATACCACCTAACTCCAGTCAGGGTGTCCATTATTAATAACTCAACAAACAACAGATGCTGGAGAGGATGCAGGGAAAAGGGAACACTTCTACATTGTTGGTGAGAGTGTACATTAGTACAACCTTTATGGAAAACACTGGTGATTTCTAAAAGATCTAAAAACCTTCCATATGACTCAGCAATCCTCCTTCTGGGAATATACCCAGAAGGACTCAAATCATTCTACAAAAAAGATACCTGCACATGCATGTTTATTGCAGCACTATGCACAATAGCAAAAACATGGAACCAACCATGCTGCCCATCAAAAGTGGACTGGATTTTAAAAATGTGGTACATATACATGATGGAATATTACACAGCCATAAAGAACGACAAAATTATGGACTTTGCAGCAGCTTGGATGTATTTATAGCCCATCATATTCAGTGATCTATCACAGAAATAAAGAACTGAGCACCACATGTTCTCACTCATAAGCAGACCCTGAATATTTATCACAATACTATAAGTAAGGGATTGGGAGTAGGGGGACACTGCCAGGGGATGGAGAAAGGGGAGGCACAAAACATCATTAAAGGTACCTGATCTCAAACAAAGCAAAGTGAGGACCCAGTGGAGGCCTAAACTTCATCTGTACAATGACTACTCATGTACCTAACCCTAAATTGTACCCCACATCTTTAAAGTAAAATTAAAATTAAAATATATATTTCTAAATATATATTATATATATCATATGATATATATACATGGAGAGAGAGAGACAGAGAGTCAGAGAGAGACTATTTTTCTTCCATAGTCTAAATAAATGGGTGGAGAAATAAGAGGTGAAATTTGGAATAGGCTATCTCACTCACACAACTAATTCCCCCATACTATGTCCTGAACAAAAGTTTTAAGACTTAAGGGAAGAATACTTCCTTCAGGGGGCATAACATTATTTTCATTGAATTTAAAGTTGAAACTGATGCCTGGATGACTGTACAAAAATAATAGGGTTTTCATTTTTGACACAGATAACCAATCCTGACCATCAATGAGAAACAGAAAACATAAATGTATAAGTATGTATGAAGCCCGAAGATCCACTAGAGAGGTTCCTTTATTACTATGTCCTTAGTAAAATTTAATGGAAAATTATTGTAGCCAACATGTGTGTAGAATCATTGAGGACCAGATCTCTCAAGAACTAGCATTTTTTAAGTCCCATCAAAATGTTCCCTGAAGAAAAAGAGAACATGAAGCCGGTAGTAGGTGTTGTAAATACAACTTGAAGTTCTATCACAATTAATAAAGTAAGATTTTTAGCTATTCTTATTCCTATGTCATATTTTTTGTGCTGCAAGTAATTTATTTCTTCTTCTTTACCCTATTATTGTATACAGGGTATATTTGGGTAGTTAATTACAATGAAGACTCTAGGTCATATTATATTAATATGGGGTTATACAGAACTAGAGGAAGAGTAGGTACTGGTCCTGATGCTGAAAGCAGTAACTGGAGAATATTTGGCATTGTCTTACTTTGAGAATGAGGCACGTTTTAATCAATGGGCCTTAATTGCTTTATGTTAGTTGGAACTATATTTGGGGAGGGGTATATAAATATAGAAACAAGAATAAATATTGATAGAGTTCACCACATGTATTGATTGTACTATTTGTCATCTGGAGAAGAGGTAGAAAAATCTAGCACACAGTGTTTTGAAGAAGATAGTGTCTCCATTTATCAACAGATCCTGAAAAAGAAATATATATTTCTTTTGAGCCTTGCTTTCATTTAAAACTTAAGCATGTGGCTTACATTTGTCCACTCAGACTCTTATACCTTAGACTTTGAATGAAGAAACAGGGATAAGAAAAGCAATGTTTTGGGAAGCCATAGTGTTGTCAGTGACAGAGAGTTTTCAAGGGTAACCTAAAGACCCTTAAAGTATTCTCAGGCATACTGAAGCACCTGGTTTTTGTCAATGGGCATGATAGTAATGCCACTAGAGTAATCCTGGCATGATTTTGGTTGCAGTTCGAGTAAAATGTCTTTTTTCTATCTGAGGAATAGCCCTACCTGTTTCTATCCCATATCTAAGCTGTTTCTCTAGCCTTTTCAATCATTTTGTAAACTACCAAATACCTTTCCAAATACTATATTTCTTCTCAAATAAGTAAGTTATTGTATCTTAGCACCAAAACCTTTGGTATAACCACAGGACTTAACGGCTACATAATGCCTGGTCCTCTTTCCAAGTGCTTTTCCCCTCCTCAGTTCTGTTTCAACCACATTGGACTTCTTGCTGCCCTTCAAGCATATGACTGTGATCCCCCTATACACCACACACACACACACACACACACACACACACACACACACACACACACAAAAGCATATTTTTCTCTTCCATCTCAGGATGTCATGCTCACTGCTAATTCAGCCTTAAACATTTTACCCCAAATGGTCTTGATTATCTATAGCATACTTGACAGGCTACACTAATGCCCATTTTCATGTCCTTTCTCCCGTGCCTGCTTCAGTCATAGAAGCTGAAAAATAATCACTCTCCCAGAATACCCTGCAGCAATAAGTGGTCATGTGATAGAGTAACTGACAATAAAGCATAAGCAAAGATTTCTGGGGACATTTTCACTTTCCTGATAATAAAGACATCTATTTCAGGCACCAAGATTGTAGGTTATGCAGTCATAGAGAACCCCACTCTCAAAAGGGCTCTTCTCACCTCCTTTCCACCTGGTTTAATTCTCTGCTGTTACCCTTTTGAAATTCTTAATGCATTTATCCTTAACTTGTTTTATAAGTGAACTCCAAGGGAACAGTGGAGCATGATCATAAGCAGAATATTCACTAGGTGACACAGCAGGCTTTAAAGCCAAGGCAGACAGTGCAGGGACCACACAATTGGCTGGTGGCCAGGTACAAGTGCCTTAGGCTGGTCTGGGACATCACAGGTCCCTCAATGCAGTAGGATAGGAACCTGGGCCCAGAATGGCAGCAGAGACAGCAGCAACAGTATTGCCAGCAGCCATGGCTGCAGAAGAGAGGAGAAGCTCAGCTAAGGTACAGTATGCTGGGATATAGCCAGAGGCCGCCAGCTTGCCCTGCTATCCCTAGAGCTTTCCCTGCAGCCTCTGCACAAATATTAACTCTCCGCCCTCAGCAACAGGACAGCTCCAGTGCTCAGGCAGTAAACTTGGTCTGTAAATTATTACAAAATAAAAGTATACACAAGGACATTGCAATAAAGCATATTGAGAGCTATTTGGATTCTTTAAAGAGCTTAGAATCTCCAGTTTGAAAGCAACTGCAACTTTGCAAAGCAAATAGAAATTAAATTTAAAGATCGTGTCATTCCACAGAAAAGAGCACTATTCCCCGGTGAAGCTTTTATTAATGAGAAAGGCAAGTTTTAAATTAATGTTTCCTTTTTTAATTGAAGATACGATAGACTACATAAACAGGCATTTTGAATTATACAGAAAGCATTAAGCCACTTTCAGTTTCTTCTTCAACTTACATACACTATAGGAAATGTCATAGGAGAAATTAAAATGCCACTATACAAATGTACATTTAAAATAAAATACAGATTTATACAAAACTGATTTTAGAAAAATTGTTTTATAAGGATCAATTCTAGATGTATTAAAATTTATATCTTGAAATAATTGGTCAGAACATTTCCCCACATTGTCACAGTCTATAAAATACTTTTTTTCTCTTTATTTCAATAGTTTTAGGAGGTACAGGTTTTGATCACATAGTTGCATTGTATAGTGGCAAAGAAGTTTGGGCATTAAGTGCACCCACCGCCCCTGCCTGTATACATTGTACCCAGTAGGTGATTTTTTATAACAGCTTCAATAGCAGCTGCATCAGCAGAAAGACTTTTGTCAAAATTTAAAAATTAACAAAAATTATTTGCAATCTTGCATCTGCCAAGAGCGACTGGTATTGTTTTCAGTTTTATTGGCTGAAAATGAACTTACCTTTAGTGCAAGTTTTGATAAGCTAATAAATAAAATTGCAGAAAAGCAAGCCAGAAAACTAGTATGATCAATTAAGAGAGCACACGAATTTATTGTATCGTATAAACTTATAGCACAAAAATAATTATCTCTTTGCAATTTGTAAGTCTATGTTGTTAGTCATGTATCACTATTTCCTTTTAAAAATGATAATATAATATACTTTTAAAGAAAAAGGTTTTATTTATTTTTGATACTTTTAATGTCAGGTTTTTTTCCTGCTTTTTGAACACAGGGCTCCACGTTTTCATTTTTCACTACCTCTATCAATTATGCACCAGTCTTGACAGGCACTGCCATTTTCTTTTCTTTCTGACTGGAATGTATATGCAATTCCTAATGGTACAGTAGTCATTTTGAAATTATAGGCGGTAAATTCAATATATTAAAAATGAATAATCAGAATGATGTATTGCCCTATTCTGGATTTTGCCATTGAGCTGGTACATTTGTCCTATACTGCCCACCACTAGATACTCTGCTATATGTATCAAAAATAAAATGAAGTGCAAATGGTTTGAGCTAATATTTGTCCACTTTTCTGTCATGCCTGTGCACCACTCAGATATCAAATCATATGTTCCTCCTTTAAGAGAAATTCCATGGCCTCTTAAAAATCTCTCCTCCCACTGTCATATTCATCTCATTGCCACCTGTAGCACACATCACTATCTTGAATGGTCTTATTTCTCTGCTTGCATGATTATCTTTATCTTCTCTAAAATAAAGTGTCAGCCCCATAAAGGCAGATGTAGGTTGTCTTATTTGCCACTTCACACCTAGCACCCTGACACAGAGTACCCATTCAGGAAATGTTTGCCAAATGAGTAAGTGAATGAATTAATAAAAGGCTTTCCTCAGCAAAGAAACCAGGATAAGATCACAAAATAGAAAAGAGAAAAACACCTCTTAATTATTTCTTCAGCAATAATTACTAAGAAGCATTTTTTCTTTAAGTACTTCTAAGTGAAAATTTTTGTGAGTTGTAAATTACTTGATGCTACTTGTGAGAATATTTCTTATGTAAGCCCCAAATGCACAAAACTAAGTTTCCATGGAATCAGAGTCTGTTTTCTTCTCTTAAAAGTAGGCCCTGTTGTCACCTTGCCACCAGATTGTACAATCCTACCTGCTATCATAACAAGGTCCCCCGGTATTCCACATGCTGATTATCTGAAATAACACCCATGGGTGCTAATGTATAGGATTATCTTTTGACTATCATTTTTCAGGTGTCATGAATAAAATCACATTGCAGGGAGCCGAAGTCGTGGTACAGAATAAAAAGCTATACAATGTAAAATTACAACCTCTCTATTTCTTTATCTCAGCTAGACCTTGAGATGCATTTTTTTTTTCAGTTACTTTACTTATTACCTTAATGTTTGTCCCTGTACTTGGAATACATATTCATTTTATCTTGACATCTCACCAGTACCTCTTTACTACTTCCATTTGACTGAGGTAACATTCCTCTTCTAAAAACTTACATTTTCCCCATTCACATCTGCTGGCAGCTGAAGGCAATAAGGGTTTTCTTACAATTTGAGGGCAAGCATCTCCTCTCTAAGTGACAGAATCACAGTTAGGCTTGGGTATGGTTACAAATCCAGTGGCTCTTCCATCACCATATGTTGCTCCTCTCCTTTTCAGTCTTGATTAGACTCAAGCCAATTAGCAAGGCATTTTGACCATATGAGGGCCCAGGGGTAACCCTTGAAACATCAGCGTCCTTTAACATTCTGATTTGGTTACTATGGATAGCAGCATACAAATGCAATCTAAATTCCTGCAACTACATTCCTTGAAGAACAGATATATTTGCAAAAGCCACCAAACATACATTATTTTAAAAATTGGCACAAATAATAATAATGATCAAAATATAAGCAAGTATCCCCACAATATAAGCAAGTATCCCAAATACCATATATTTGTTATTTGTAGGAAAACAAGATTTCCAGGAACATAGATTTCTTTTCTCATTAACTGTTAGTGTTTTATCAACACAAACATATATAAAATGTAAGGATGCATATGGTAGCATACATGTATTTTATGGGGTGATACAAACACAACTCTTACTTCACAGTCTTTTATAATTACCAAAGCTCTTTCCAGTCCATCACAATGTCTCTGTAAAGAAAGTAAATTAATATCAACCCAACTGAACAGGTGAGAAAATCGAGATACGTTTAAATGACTTCCCCAAGTTTCCTTAAATCCATGTTCCTGTCTCCCACCATTGCAGTGAGATACCTTTCTCAATTTACAAACTCTCTAGGATATAATAAACTTGAATTTGGTTTCCACGGAGTTCTCTGTATTTCTTGCTTAATCTTAAAGGGTTTTTTGGTTTTGTTTTTTGTTTTTTTGTTTTTGTTTTTTTTTTTGTATAATAAAATCTTCTCCCATTATAGTGTGGGGCAGTATGAGTGGGAACAAAGAAAACAGAAAACAACAATAGGACAATGTATTTGCATGACTTCCCAAGCACTCAGAATTCTAGAGATAAACTCTGCTGTTCCCAAGCATTAACATACAGTATTCCTATTTGATGGATTAGGTTCCGAAAATTTGTGAACTTAAAAAAGTAAAACTAGCAACTCAGCGACAGAGCAAAATGTAGAGTTCTAGTCAAATACATCACCCATTCACATGAACTAATGTTAATAACAATGACAAATGTGTCTGCAGTTTTATTCAAGAAAACAAAAAAGCTGAAACTGCAATACAAATATCCTAATACATCAGTGCCCATTTTTTAAAAAGCAGGAAACAAGTAACTGAATGAGACCTGGTTGAGAGAAGCTCTTTTTTTTAAGCTTTATTGGAAAAACGAGTATTGACCTGGAGCCCAGAAGTGTGGCTCGATAAAGGTGAAGATACAAGAATCAGCAGTATTAGATGGCCGAATCACTCACTCGTCAATTCACTTAACAGTACTTTCTGAGATGTTATTTTGTTCTATAAATTAAGAAAGACATTAGATAAGTCTAGATGAATTTGCTAAAGGCACATAAAAAGAGAAATGGGCTCAGGACAAAGTCAAAGTTGTTACACATCCTAGCATCAGCTAGTCTTCAGCTGTCAAACTCTTCCTCATCCTGCAAAGCTCAGCTCACACATTTCCACCTCCAAGGAAGATTTCTGGCCCATTTTCTACTGGACCCCTTTCTTAAGACTTCCATGATGCCTTATGTGTATTTCTACCACTGTACTTACTATACTATTATGAAATAATATTCTTCTTGAGCATTTATCTTACCCATAAGACTTGGGCATCTTAAAGGAAAGATTAATTTTATCCATCTGTATTTCCACCACAAGTTCAGATTCAGGCACATGGTAGATGCTCAGTCAATGTTAGCTCCATGAATGAGTAAAGGACTTAATGAATTCAACTTGGAAGGAAAAAACACAAAATTTGCTTTTCTCATTAACAAATGAACATGTAGAGTGAATTAAATCATCAAGCTTGATTGAATGCTTTAGACTGTAAAAAAATGTAAACTTTTTTTAGATTTATTAATTTCCTCTGGAAAATGAAAATACTAATTATTTATAGAATTAGTCACTGAATCCTGCCTTCTAATTTTCTTACTGACAGCTTTTTTAATGATATTAGTGAAGATAGTCCCTAAAGATCAAAGGAATTCATCCAAACTTCATCAATCCAAAATCTAAGTAAGGAAGATTAATTAAATCATATTGCTGTTTCCACTTTGAATTCTTTTAAACTGTGCTAACAATGATGAGCCCCTGAATTACATGTCCTAAACTCCATTGTATGCACAGCCACATCCTTTATGTAATTCGCTGATGGTGTTGGTGACTTGATTTTTAAAAGTAAAAGTTTTTTTATTAATTTCAATTCAGTAATTTATAATTGATTATGTATGTAGTAAATTTCAGCATACTCAACCAAGTCATCATTGTTTTTCTCTACTAATTTTTAACAAATGAATATATCCATTTTAAAAATGAAAAATAACTCTTTAAAGAAAGAACAAAAGCAGAATTTTTTATTCTATCTTAAGGATATGGCCATAAATTGAATTATTTTGCTGGAGGGTGATATTCAATGTATCATTTTTGAAAACAGCAAAACACAAGGAACATTCTAAATGACCAACAATGGAAGCATGATTAGGAAAACTATGGTATATCAAGATAATTTCTCATATCTCTGATTTACTTTTCCCTTCTTTTATCCACTCCACACTGACAGTGAATTTTTTATAGTACTTCATAAAGAAAAATACAAGTTGTCAGAACGAAATGTCCCTATCTTCTCATCAAACTAACAAGCTTACTATACTTGTAGTCACCCAGTCCTTTCCTCCTGTTACAGAAAAGAAATTTCCAAAAGTCAAATTGTCAAATTACTCTGGTTCTCTTCTATTTTTATTTTCTCAGAGGACTTTGCACCCCAATATTCTGGATCATTCTGCTCACTCTAGTTTCTAAAAAAAGCAAACAAAACACAAACTTTCCCTTGCCTATACCTCTTTTTGCTACTGCCCTGATTATCTTCCTCTCAAAATTAAATTTCACAAGAGCAAATTTAAACCGCTTCCACTTCCTAACCAATTATTCTCTCTTTAGTAGACACCAATAGTGCTTTTAGGCCTACCATTTATCTGAAAATAATCTTAATAAGAGCAACAGTGATCTTACTACAGCTAAATCAAATGAATAATTTACAGATATCATCTTACTAAACTCTTCAGTAGTACAATTAACCCTTGAACAACACGGGTTTGAACCATGCAGGGTTCATTATACAGGGTTTTTCCAACCAAACACAGACCTGAAATACAGTATTTGAGAAATGCAATACCCAGGTAAATAAAGGGTCAGCCTTTTACATATGCGGGTTTCACAGAGCAACAGCAGGGCTTGAGTATGCGTGAATTTGATTATAACTGGTGGTCCAGGAACCAATCTTCCATGTATACCACAGGACCACTGCATACTACACCAAGGACTGGACACTACAACCCAATACATGTTTTGTAAATAAAGTTTGATTGGAATACAGCCATGTTCATCATTTACATTTAACTATAGCTGCTGTTTTGTTTTAGTTTGGTTTGGGTTTTTTTGCTGTAATGGCAAAGTTCTTTCTTTGAATCTCTTGCCTTCTTGAATCATTTCTCCTGCAACAATCTGCTTATTTTTATTCTGATTCTGTGGTTTCTCTTTTTTCTCTGTTTAGTTTCCATTTCTGGCTCCTCTTCTACCGGCCTTCAGATACAGCAGTCCCATGGGCTCAATCTTGAATCTTCTATTCTAATATACTCTACTCCTAGGAGGCCTCATCCATTCCCACAGCTGAAAATAGCATCAATAGATTGACAATTTACAAATGCATATCGCCAATTCAAACCGTTCCCTTGTACTCCAGAATGATTTAGCCAATTATACATATGACATATCCATTTGAATGTTTCACTGGCTTTGCAAACTTAGTCCAGGACTACCCTCTTTCCATCCACCCTTTCACACATACCCATGAAATCTGTTACTCTTGAAGAGTTTTTTAATCTAAGTTCATACAAATTTTATAGATCTGTTAGCTCATGACAGAAACCTAGGAATTATACTTGATAATTTGTCAATTCAGTGTGTCAATTGCACTGTCAGTGCAGTTCTTGAATCTATTGGCTTATTTAAATCACTGCATCATTTCTGCAAGCTACTATCATTTCTCCACTGGACTATTGTACTAGCAATCTTCTAGATGGATCCCTTATTTAAAGTCTCTGTTCAAATCATTCTTCATGAATCTGCCAGAGAACACTCAAGATTCGGTTTATGCTTCTGTTTAAGGGATCTATATAATCTGACCCTCCTCCTCCATATCAGGACATCCCTACACTATGCATTATATATCACCCATGTTGACATCCTTTAGGCTTATAAAAGATGTCAAGTTATTTCCTGCCTTAGATTTTTTCATTCTGCCCTTCCCTATTCTTCTGGTTAACTCCTATATATTCCTCAGTTCTCAGTTTAAATGTGACATTCTCAGAGAGGCCTTTTCTGACAACCCAGAAACTCCCATTATACTCAACTTTCTTATCATAAGTACCAAGTAGGATTCAAAATCCACAAAGAGATATGCTAAAAAGATTTTGGATTTCCTTCTTTGGATGAAATCAAATTAATTTTGCCCCCATCCACTACCACTATCTCAGGCAAATGAGAGATTTAACTTCAGCAATTCTCAGGTCATTCTCAACATGGAATCATGCCAAATATTAAGGTAGTTACACAGCACAGGGAGTATAGGAAGCTTGTCTAATTGCTGATCCCCTGTGCACACAGCTTAAAGTTGAGATGCTCTTTCCCCAAGGTCATATGGTCAATGCTTTCTAGCTCCAGAAACTGCTGTCTCATTGCAAATCTGGGGCCCACAGATCTCTGGGAACACCTCCCTCAGTGCATTGTACAACCAATTTCCTGAGGACTTGTTACTTATTAAAGTCCCAGTGTTTTAGAGCCCCTAGTCCCACTCCTCTTTCAGTAATCTTACCTTTCTTCTCATTGCATCTTAGAGTATTCTCCTTTCTCTCTCGCCATTCAGGTCATCAACCTGGATCCAAAGCTATATTATCTAATCCTTGCTAAAGTAAGTCTCCTATCCAGCTGAAAGAATTCTCCTTAAATTCATAAACACAAACTTTAGATTGACTCTTAGGATTGCTTTGCAACCCTAGCAAGTTTCACAATTAGGCATGTTTTCTTATTGTGCATACCTTCTCTCTCCTCTAATCACCTCCTATCTCTCACTTCTCTCCTCAGCTTCAACTAATGCTCTATTTTTACATGATCAAAAAGAGTGACTCAGGTACTCAAATACCCTCAAATTCACAGTACCAAATTTATAAACCTATTTGAACCTATCTGCTTCACTTCTATTACAAATGATAACATTTCCTAATTTCTATTAAAAACCAATTTTTTCACCTGTCCTCTGGATGTTATGTGCCCCCCTCCCTCTCCTGTACATTTTGTTTCAGGAATTTTCTTCAGTTACCCATTCTTTCTTGCATTGCCATTCTCTCCCTCTCACTTACATCATTTTCATTAGCATACAAACATTTTCCATTTCACAGTTTAAAATAATTCTCTTTTTTTTTCACACACTGCTTCATATCTCTGATTCTTTTTATAGGCCAATGTAGATGATGTAATTTTGCATGTAAAACATTAGTTACTCATTTTTCATTGATACTTTATTCCGTATCGTCTTGGTTTCTGACTTCACCTTTTAAACGGAAATGCTCTTATCAAAATCACCAATAAGTCTCATGCTGCCAAATCATACTGAGATTTTGACCCATATTTTCATTCAACTCTTCAGAAGCACTCAACATGTTTCTTCCTTCTTAAAATTCTGAACACTGTTATAATACTACTCATCTAGTATTCTGGCCTGGCCACAATATTTTAGCTATCTTGGCAAGTTTCTCTTCTACCAGTTATATAATGTTCAGAATATCTAGATTAATGTTTGTTTGTTTTTAAAGATGTGGGGTACAATTCAAAATTAGGTTTATAAGTGGTCATCATACACGTGAAGTTTAGGCCTCCCTTTGGTCCCTACTTTGGTTCCCACTAGTTTTAAATGAGGTACCCTTATGATGTTATATGCCCCCACCCCCTCACTCCCCTGGCAGTTTCCCACTACTGCCAATCCCTTTCCTATATTATTATGAAAAATGTTCAGGGTCCACTTATCAGTCAGAACATGTGATAGATTATTGAGTATTATAGACTCTAAATCCATCCAAGTTGCTGCAAAGATCTTAATTTTGTCCTCCTTTATGGTTGCATAATATTCCATCATGTATATGTACCACATTTTTTAAAACTTTTATTTTAAAGATATGGAGTACAATTCAGGGTTAGGTACGTAAGTGGTCATTGTACAGGTAAAGTTTGGGCCTCCCCTTGGTCCCCACTTCACTGGGTTTGAGATTGATTACCCCTACTGATGTTATGTGACCCCTCCCCCACTTCCCCTGGCAGTGTTCCACAATTGCCAATCTCTTTCTGATAGTATTACGTAAATGTTCAGGGTTCACTTATGAGTACATCTGGTATTCAAATCTTTGTTTCTGTGATAAATCACTGATTACTATAGACTCTAAGTCTGCCCAAGTTGCAGTGAAGTCTATAATTTTGTTTTTCTTTATGACTGTATAATATTCCATCATATATATGTATCACTTTTTTTTTATCCAGTCCATTTTCAGTGGGCAACATGGTTGGTTTCATGTTTTTGCTATTGTGAATAATGCTGCAATAAACATGCATGTGCAGGTATCTTTTTTATTAAATGACTTGAGTTCTTCAGGTTATATTCCCAGAAGGGAGATTGCTGGGTCATATGGAAGGTCAACTTGTAGATCTTTTAGGTATCACCACATAACAATGTACTAATTTACATTCTCACCAAGAGCATAGAAGCATTTCCTTTTCTCCACATCCTCTCCAGCATCTGTTGTTTTTGAGTTATTGATGATGGCCATTCTAACTTGAGTTACATGGTATCTCCGTGTGGTTTTAATTTGCATTGCTTTAATGATTAGTGAGGTTGAACATTTTTTCATGTATCTGTTAGCTGCTTCTTTTGAGGAGTGTCTATTCATATTTTTTGGTCACTTTTTAATAAGGCTGTTTTTACTTTTGGTACATTTGAGATCCTTGTAGATGCTGGATGTCAGGCCTTTCTCAGATATACAGTTGGTGAATATGTTTTCCCATTCTGTGGGTTGTCTCCCTGCTCTCTTGATGGTTTATTTTGCTTTGCAGAAGCTATTCAGTTTGATGAGGTTCTACTTTATCTTATCTTTTATGGCATGAGCATTTGTGATTTTGATCAGGAACTGGTTTCCTATTCCAATTTCCGTAAGGGTTCTCCTGCATTTTCTAAGATTCTTGTAGTTTGAGGTTTTACATTTAGGTCTTTGATCCATTTAGAGTTGAGTGTTGTGTATAGTGATAGGCAGGCATCCTGTTTCAGTCTCCTGCATGTGATGAGCCAATTTTCCCAGCACCATTTACTAAATAGGTTCTCCTCTCCCCATTGGTTGTTGGTGGGGGCTTTGTTCAAGATGAGTTTGTTGAGAAATTGAGGTTTTGCTCCCAGAATCTCTTTCCTGTTCCAGTGGTCTATATGCCTGATTTATATCAATACCAGACTGTTTTAACTATTGTAGGCTTATAGTAACGTTTAAAATCTGGAAATCTGGAAATTTACTGGAAATAGTAAATGTTTCTTTGGTGAAGGAATTTTTTGACTGTTTGTGATCATCTATATTTCCATATGAATTCCTGTATTATTGTTTTCAGGTCTGAGAAGAATGATGCTGATAATTTAATGGGCTTTGTGTTGAATCTGTAGATTGTCTTTGATAGGATGAACATCTTATCAATGTTGATTCTTTCAGTTCTTGAGCATGGAATATATTTCCATTTGTTTGTGTCTTCTTTGATTTTTTTGAACACCGTTTTTTAGTTTTTTGTTTGTTTGTTTGTTGGCTATTGTGAATAGGACTGTGCTTTTTATTTGGTTCTCTGTATGTTGTTGATGCATAAGAATGTGACTGCCTTTTGCATGTTAATTTTGTACTCCGAGATTTTGTCCAAGACCTTTATTAGTACAAGTAGGTTTCTGACAGATTCTCTTGGGTTTCAGGTTATAGGATCATATTGTCAGCAAAATGAGATAACTTAACTTTCTCTTTTCCTATTTGAATACCTCTGATTTCCTTCTCTTCTCTGATTGCTCTAGCTAGAACTTCCAACACTATGTTGAACAGGAGGGGTGAGTGTGGGCAGCCTTGTCTTGTTCTGGTTTTCAGGGGAAATGCTTCCAATTATGTTTGTTTAGCAATATGTTGGCTGTGGGTTTTTCATAGATGACTCTTACTATTTTGAAGTGTGTTCATTCTATGCCTAGGTATTCAAACATTTTAATCAAGAAGGGATGCTGGATTTTATTGAAAGCTTTTTCTGTGTCTAATGATATAAACGTTAGTTCTTGTTTTTACATCCGTTGATGTATTTTATGGTCTTACAGATGTCAAACCAGCTCTGTGTCCTAGGAATGAAGCCTACATGGCCATGGTGAGATGTATTGTTGGATCTGATTTGCTAGAATCGTGTTGAGAATTTTATATCTGTGTTAATTAGGGGTAGTTCTCTTAATTAGGCCTGTAGTTCTCTTTCATTGTTGGATCTTTACCTGGTTTGAGTATCATTGTGATGTTAGCTTCATAAAATAATTTGGGGAGAGTTCCATCTTTCTTGATTGCCTGAAATACTTTCAATAAGATTGGTATCAGCTCCTCCTTGTATATTTTGTAGAATTCTGCTGGAAAATCATCTGGTCCAGGGCTTTATTTTGTAGGAATTTTCTTATAGTGGAATCAATTTCCTAAGTTGTTATTTGGTCTGTTTAGAGTCTCAATTTCTTCTTGTTTCAACCTTGGGAGCTTGTTTGTGATATTAGGAAGTCCTCCATTTCACCTAGGTTTTCTTGTTAGTTTCCATACAGATGTACATAGTAATCTCTGATAATCTTTTGTATTTCTTCAGTCAGTTGTGACTTGATCTTTTGCATTTCTGATTGTAATTGTTTGGGTTTTTTTCTCTCTTTTCTTGGTCAATCTGGCTAGGGGTCTGTCAATCTTGTTTATCCTTTCAAAGGACCAGCTTTTTGTTTCATTTATTTTTTTCTATGATATTTTTGTTTTCTCGGTTCAGTATTTGGGCTTTTACTTTGGTTATCTGGATTCTTCTGCTGAAGTTAGGGTTTTGGTGGTCTTGCCTTTCCAGCTCCCCTAGATGACTTGGTAGGCTATTAACTTGTGATCTTTCCACTTTCTTGGTGTATGTTACTGGTGATATAAATTCCCCTCTTAGTGCTATTTTCATGGTATCCCAGAGGTATTGGTAAGATGTGTCATTATTTTCAGTTGTTTCCAGGAATCTTTTAATTTCTGCTTTGATTTCTGTTTTGACCCAGGAGTTGTTCAGCAGCATGTTCTTTAGTGTCCATGTCTTGCTGGGTATTGGGGACATTTGTTGATGTTGACATTTATTTTTATCCCACTGTGTTCTGAGAAGGTGCAGGGTAGTATTTTGGTTTTTGGTTTTGTTTTGTTTTTTGCTTTCAGGGCAGTATTTTGATCTTATGGAATTTATTTATGTCTGATTTATGACCTAGGATGTGACAATCTTGGAGTACATTCCATGTGGTGAAGAGTAGAATGTATATTCCATGTTTCTTGGATGTGGTGTTCTGTAGGTATCTACTAAGTCCATTTGGTCAAGCATCAATTTGAAGTTCCATATCTCCTTGTTGATTTTTTTGCCTTGAAGATCTATCTAGGGCTGTTAGTGGGGTATTTAAGTCCTCAGCTATAATATTGTTTGAGTCAATATCCTTTTTTAGTTTACTTAGTAGCTATTTTATAAATGCTGGTGATCCTGTGTTGGGTGCATATATGTATAGAATGGATATATCTTGTTGATGGATTGAACCTTTTATCCTCATGTAGTGTCTTTCCATATCTTTTTAAATTTTTGATAGCTTAAAAGTTGTTTTGTCTGATATTAAGATCATAATGCCTGCTTTCTTTTGTGTTCTTTTTACCTGAAAATTTGTTTTCCATCCTCTAACTTTGAGTCTGTGGGTATCCTTTCTGATGAGATGTGTCTCCTGTAGATAGCATATTGTTGGGTCATGCTTTTTTTATTGAGATTGTCATTCTATGTCTTTTCAGTTGTGAATTAGTCCATTCATGTTCAGGCTGACTATTGAGATGTGGGAGTTTATTCCTGTCCTGAGGCTTTTATGGGGTTTTTTTGTTGTTGTCGTTGTTTGTTTATTTGTTAGTTGTTTTTCTTTTGATTTTAGGGTTGATATATGTATATGTTTTCAATTTTGCAGTCACAATGCATGCTGTGTTGAATTTCTGTTTTTCTGCATTCTTGGGAATAATGTCATTGTCCTTTTTTTATTTCTTCTGTGTTTAATACCTTCTTAAATGTCTCTTGTAGAGCTGGTCTGGAGGCAGCATAAACTCTTAGGGATTGAATCTCTGGGAAGAATTTTAATTCTCCATCACTGATGAAGCTTAGCTTAGCTGGGTAGGAAATTCTTGGTAGGAATTGTCTTTCAGAACTTTGAAGGTAGGACTCCTGTATCTTCTAGCCTAAGTGTTTCTGAAGACAAGTCTGCTTCTATTCTAATTGGTCTTACATGGTATGTAGTCTGATCTTTCTCTCTCACTGCCTTTAAAATTTTTTCTTTTATACCTACTTTGTGTAAGTAAATTACTATGTGTCTAGGAGTTGGTCTTCTCACTGGATGCCTTGCAGGGGTTCTCTGAATCTCTTGTGTTTTAATGATCACATCTCTGATGAGATGCAGGAAGTTTTCTTGGATGATCTCATGAAATGTTTGTTTCAAGGTACTCTCATTCTCCTTCTCTGCTTCAGGGCTACTGATCAGGCATAAGTTCAGTCTCTTATTATAAACACACACTTCTTTAAGGCTTTTTTCTGTCTTTTTAAGCTTCCTTTCTATGTTTTTAACAGATTGGATTAATTACACATTTTTGTCTTCAAGCACTGATATTCTTTCTTTTGCTTATTTAATTCTGCCTTCCTTGCTTGTCAGTTTATTATTATTGCACTGACTGTATTCTTTATGGCTTGCATCTCTATAACCTATTCTTTCATGTTTTCACCTTGCCTTTCTTGGTTTTTATTCATCTATTCCAGCCACTCCTTGATCTCTGTATTTGTGGTCTGAGATCAGCTGATCTTGGTGTTCTTCATTGTTTGAGTTCCAAGGTCTATATTCTCCAGCACCATCCTTCTATGGGTCTGAGATCAGCTGATCTTGGTGTTCTTCATTGTTTGAGTTCCAAGGTCTATATTCTCCAGCACCATCCTTCTATGGGTCTCTGGGTTACCTGTGTTTTTTCACTGATTTCTCTTCATTTGTGATGTATTTTTCCTTTCTCTTTACTTTTGTTGCTCAGTGAGAAGGGGAATCTTTTTTCACTCCTGTTGGCTTAGTCCCCTATTCTTCCTTTGGTAAAGGTGCTGGATTTGTTCAATTCTGAAGTTGGGTTGTAGGTGAGTAGCTGTGCTGTTCTTGTGCAGCTTTGAGATTCTAATAAGGTTGGTTGGGGATGCTAAGATTCAAAAACTGCCTGCAGATCATAATGTTTGCTGACTGAAGTGTGGGGCCCTGGGACCCACTTCCCACCACCTCTCAGTATGTCCCTGCGATATATATATTTATCTCCCCGGGGGACAAAATAACATAAAGGAAAAAAAGAAACTGAGAAAGAGAGAACGGAAAAGAAAGGACAATGAAAGAAAGAAGAAAAAACAAACAGACAAAAAAACAGTAAAAAAGAGAAAAAAGAAAAGAATTAAAAATCTAAAACCAACAATATGAGGAAATTCTAGCACTTATATGCACACTTATGTGACAAAAGAATGAGAAGGAAAAAAACAAAATGAAATACACACAACCTAGCAAAATATAGAGAGAAAACAGGGGAAAAAAAACAAAGCAAAACACTTATTTAATCCTTGAGCACCTTCTTATGGCAATTTCTGAAGCTTTGGGTTCTTTGTCAGTGTGACCCAAGCACTGCTGATCTTAACTTTCAGCAGAGAGGAGGGGCTCCCACCTCTAGATCTGCCCCCCTGCTCACCATGTGATCAGGGAGAGGCTATAAACTGTCCCTAGCAGATGCACCTGTATTAAGTGCTCTCTGTGTACACTGATATAAAATAAATTTAGTATTTATTTTAACTGTCCTATGTTGTAGAGTGCCTCAACTATGAGCATTTTAGAGAAGAATGAACACTGATGAAGAAATACCTCAATATGAAATTTTGCTGTTAAGAAATATGCCCTACTGTCAAGTTGAAGATGATAGTCTATTCTAAATAAGGTAGATTTAAGGCAGAGATAAATTGACATTAGCCACTGGAGTGTTAATTAATAAACTCCATTATTAATTCTGTTAACTCAGAATAAACCAGGAGTCCAATAAATTGAAAGAATAAAGTGATTGGCTTTATAATTGCTTGGAGTTGCAACTCCAGAACAACTGAAACTTTTCTTGCCCAGCCAAAACTTGGTCTAAAAACTCAGTCACTCCTAAGAAATGGGCTCTGTAATGCTTGTATCAAAATTTGGAATTTGGGGGAGACTCCAAGATGGCAATGGAGTCAGTCAAAGTGTGTGAGTCTCCATATAAATGAGTGTGCATAGGGATGGATATGCAAGTGTGTTGGCAAGTGAGTGAGTGAATGGAGACACAGGAACAAGTGGCCTGAGCTCTCCTGCTGAAGCAGATGCCCAACCCAGCCCCTTGGATCCCAGTGTGATCCGCAGTACAGAGGCAGGCACCATCTCTGTGACCCTACCTGAAAAAACTGTCAAAAAACAGCAGCTGCCAGCGTTGCCCACCACCACAGCCTCCAGCACTACATCAGCCATTGGCAGTAGGGATCATAGAGAAACTACACTGGAAGAACTAGTCACTGGGTCCCAGCAGAGGGTAAGACACAGAGACACAGAGAGCCCCTCCCCCACACACACACAGTGGAATACTATTCAGCTATCAAAAAGAATAAAATAATGTCTTTTGCAGCCACTTGGATCTAATTGGAGAACATTATCCTATGTGAACTAACTCAGGAACGAAAAAACAAATACTACATGTTCTTACTTATAAGTGGGAACTAAACTAATTATATGCAAAGATATGGCAAATAATGTAAAGGCCACTGGAGACTCAGCAGGGTGGGGGGAAAGCATAGAGAGTCAAAAAATCACTTATCAGGTACAATGTGCATAGGTGGGGGTGGTGAGTACCCCTAAAGTCCAGATCAGAACTATTTGTACCCCCAAAGCTATTGAAACAAAATAAAAATAAACACTTCCTGAATTCAGATTCAGAGAATAATGTAAGACAGGACTGATCTAGAAATTTCTCTGGCTTGACACAGTCTCCCCGAGACTTCTGCATCATGTGTTCTCAAGTTGACTCAATGAACAGTAGGCAAACACTGAATGATGGCTGTGGATTTCAAAGACTCAAAACGCAGGTTCAATCACAGTATGAAAAAGAAATAGGCAACAAACAGGAATGTGTATAAAGTTGTTCTGAGCAGTTCAAAAACCTTGAAATAAAGTGAGGATGTTCAAAATTTAGTACGTGAACAGGAAACAATTGCTTGGACTTTGAAACTGAGAAATCAGGAACTCAAAAAACAAATAAATAAAATAAAGAAACAGGTTTTTCTTTGTATAGAAACCCCATGGTAAAGAGAAAAGACCTTCCAATCCAACAAGTATAAATATTGGCCCTGTATACAATATATTTGGGGAAAGTTCAGTCTAGGGAGAAAATTCAAGTTGTGGGCTGTATCTGCTTGAAGGAAGCAAACTAACAACATAGGAGAATGAAAAGGGGACCCAGCAGGGAAAAAGTTGTCAGGAATATGATTCTTTGGGGGTTTTGGACAAACTGGAGTAACAAAAGTTACTCAGTTTCTATAACATGAGAGCGGAGCAAAGACAAAAGCTAGGGAAAGGGACAAATGGCACCAGCTCACATGAGCTCTCACCAAGAGCCTAGCTGGAACAACAGCAATGTATGATAAGACATGAAGAGAGAAGATACTTTTTGTATATTCTAAGAAAGCTTTTGCTCTGTGGAGGTATAATTTACTTGGTTAGGTTTTATTTTCTCTGGAAAAAATAAATTGCCTTTACATAGGTAGAGAGCCCACATAATGGGGGAAGAGAGAGGAGTTTGAATTATTTTTAGAGGGACACAGTGCATTTCAGTCATGTTAGTTATATTGCTTACAGTTTATGTTACAATGCTAAAATACAGACATTCTTTGGGTGATGTAGTTATCCAGTTTCCATTATTTAACTCTCTGAAGAGCTTGTTTAGATGAGGAGACCAAATCTGGTTTGAAAAGAGAATCGTGGAAGAATCTCAGCCTGGCATATGTTGTGGCCTTGTAGTCATGTAATGTCTTGAGGAGATACATGGTAGAAATTTCTAGGGCACAAAAAAGACAAGATTGTAACTGTCTCAGGAAGCTAGACAGTTTCAGTTCTCCCTCCTAAGTGAAAAGTAACAAAAGGCAGGGGAAAGGCTGACAGAAATAGCTGGATTTTAGTATTACTACTACTACTACCACTACTACTACTACTACTACTACTACTATTATTATAGAGATGTGGGGTACAAGTCAGGTTTAGCTACACACATAGACTGCTTGCAGGGGAAATTTGGACCTCCAACTGGTCCTCACGTCCCCTGGTTTAGGACCAGGTACTTTTGTGTTGTTATGTGCTCCCCCTCCCCTGGCAGTGTCCAGTGACTGTCAATCTCTCTTGTGCTAATGTGATTAATGTTCAGGTCCCACTTAGAATATGCAGTATACAATTCTTTGTTTCTGTGATAGATCACTAAGTATGATGGTCTCCAACTCCATCCAATGGGCTATAAAATCCATGATTTTCTTCTTCTTTATGACTAAATAATACCCCATTGTGCAGCTGGATTTTTCTAACATTCAGTCTCATTTTCTAAAACAAGTAGCCACACCCCCAGGATGAACACAAAAATAACTCTGAGGCTTATTAAGTAACAAGGGATAGAATAAAAAATATTGGCCTCTAGAAGAAACTGTTTCTCTTCAGAGTTCTGTAGTTCCAAGGACAACTATGGGTGGCTATATTTTAGCATAACTTATGGCTATGTTTTTGTTAGAACAATGTGTTGGTACAGTCTTATTTCTACAATGCAGAAGAGGTAAAACATTTGTCTTCAGCTTCCTCTATCACTACCCCTTTGCAAATAACTTGAGAAAGCCACATACATAATTTTGGTAAACTCACTCAAAAGAAAAACTTGAGGTTGCCATGATTAGATTTACATTTGGGAAATACATCTGGGGCTACAGAGTGAAAGGTGGAAATGGGAAGAAATAAGTAGCAATGAGATTAATTAGCAGATAAGAGATGATAAGCCTCTGAACCACAAAGTTCACTATCTTTTGTGTGTGCACATATTATAAGGATTTGTTCCAAAGTTTTCTCAAGCTCTAAAATTGCCCTATATTCACATATCAAATTAGTGGAGATATATGGAGCTGAATGAACAAATCCATATTCACACTACTCATGCTTTTATAGACTTTAATCACAGGCATGAGCTAACCTTCCCCAGACTGAGGTCTTGCCCTATGTGGTTTGATTCCAAGTGACTTCATATCTCTGGTCCCTATGTTCATAGTAGTGCCCTTCTGATTTCCTCTTTCAGGTCCCTGAAGTCTCAGAGTCAGTCTCAGTCAGTCAGTCTCTCTCTCTCTCTCTCTCTCTCTCTCTCTCTCTCTCTTCCCACCCACCACCACCCCCTTTCTAAATGTGTATGTCTCAGCTATTTCCAATTCATCTGCCATCTTGTTTTTACAATACCTTTTGCAATACGGCCTAGAAATTTTGGAGACAAGTTAATGATGTTCTTGAGTCTTTCTGGGTCACCTTAGATTCAGTCCACTTATGTATTGATTGCACAGCTATCTTCTTTCCAAATTACATAGCATTTTCAAATACATTATATTATTTGTTTGCCAAAATGACCTTCTATAGTAGCTTCAGATTCAGAAACTGGAACTCAGAAATGTTTAATTATCTGCCTAATGTAACACAGCTCAAAGTGGCAGAACTAAGATTCGATTCAGTATCCACTAGACCCAATGCCCACTCTTTCCTCTCCTCCACCCTGGATAAATGTGTAAGTATGAAGTCAACTAACCTGTTTTATCATTTTGAAAGATGGAGAATCACAGGAATCTTAGGAAACAACCTGACAGAAATTGGAGTGGGAAACCAATTACCAATGAAAACCCCAAAAGTCCATTCCATAAGAGATAAAATAGACAAGTAGGACCTCATCAAACTGAAAAGCTTCTGTAGAGCAAAAGAGAGTGGGGAGACAGCCCACAGAATGGAAAAAAAAATATTTGTCAACTGTATATCTGACAAATATCCAACATAGGATCTACAAGGAACACAAACATGCTGAAAGGAAAAAAACAAACAGCCCCAGTAAAAGGTGGCATAAGATATGAATAGACACTTTCAAAAGAAGACATATGAGAAGCCAACAGACACATGAAAGATGTTCAGCCTCACTAATCATCAAAGAAGTGCAAATCAAAACCACACTGAGATACCACCTAACGCCAGTCAGGATGGCCATCATTAATAACTCAAAAAATGACAAATAGGGAGAAGATGGTGATGGGGCAGCCTGGTCTATGAGACCCTCCACAAAGAAGAATGCAGAAGGTCTCTGGCTTTCACCCCTGCAGCTGCGGATCCCATCGTCGACAGCCTGCTGTTCACACGGAGCTTAGCCGTCGCCACCGCTGAAGCATCACAGCAGTCTGGACAGCTCCTGAAGCTGCAGACAGAGCAGCAGCCAACACCCGCCGCCTCCGTGGCAGCCATTACACATCACGCCACCCGTGCCTGAGACAATCCATGACTTCAGACCTTGAAGCCCTGCAAGAAAGATCTGCTGAGATCACTGCTGTCTCTACTGCCACTGTGACATCCTGCCAGGCTGTGTCTCCTCCCATGTGCCCCAAGGCAAGCTCCCATCTCCGGGACATCCGGCTCCATCCCCTTTGGGGAGAGCGGCTGAGATAAAGACCATCTGGGGTGGCAAGATAGCACCACCTGTGGCAATTCAAGGTAACAACACCGAAATGGGATAGGCAAGCCTGAAAAACAGACACAGGCCAGATTTGAGTGGTGAACTGGCAGTGATGAACTGGGTGGTGACCTGAACTGCCCTTCACAGCAGGCCAGGGGCAACTGACCTTAATTGTGAACAAATTTACCAGGCTGAGAAGACAGCTAGAAATCAGAGCTGAAGGGACATTGGACTTAAACGAAAAGTCTCAGAGTGTGCTTGATTGGTTCTGTTAGTTTAATGACTTG